>QUWT01000517.1:0-31095 GCA_004329165.1 Spatholobus suberectus | reverse complement strand
ATAACAAGATAGCTAAGCCCCTCCGAGACCTCTATCATTCCTTCCTTCTTGGAAGAAATTCGTCCACGAACTCCTTTATTCCTACATGAAAAAAAAAAAACAAAGCAAACATTAGTTTTCAATGAATAAGAAAAAAATCCTACAATTATGGAGACTTGAATCCCTTGAAAGGGCAAATCTCATTATTTATGTGCTTATATATTCATCCTCCCGATCAAATACAAGCCTAAAGAAACCATTAATCATTAATAAAATGAAAATCATCCAAAAAGAATGAGGAATATGCACCATCCATCTATCATTAAGCTTGAGTGTCTCATGCTTATAAAACTCATCATTCCCCATCTTTCTACAAACAACAACACACATAGAGGAATTCTCATCATGATCATACAAGACCAATAATGTACATTAATCTCAAATCTTAAGGACTTTGCTCCACTACCTAAAGATAGTTCATGCAAACCATGAACATCATGCATTTCATAATTTTCATGCAAATCACAAGCAACATGTAAATCATAAGCCTTAAGAATTAACACATGTTGTTGCACATCAAATAAAACATAGGGTCTAAAGTTGGTGTAAGTTAAAATTTTCCTTCTCTATGGTTGCATTGTTCCTCATGTGCATCCACCTCTCTCCAAATTGCCTTGCCAATTGATCTTTTATGTATAATTCTTCCCTAGGCATCAAAACAAAAGAATTTTTATGGTTAGATGCACAATCAAATTGACAAAGACAATTGAGCTCAACATCCAAATTAGAAGAAAGAATAATAGCTCCACTTCAATTTCTTGCACAAGAGAACTATCACTATCAAAGAAAGGCTTAGAATATAGTCATTGTATTCTTTTTTAGGTATCCTAAAAAACGGTGCTAGGCCCAATACGGACCAGCAAAGGAGGCAGCCCTCCCTTTTTTTTTTTAGAAAGTTCATGACAGTGGGTCGGGCCCATCAATCTACCTGGGGTCCAGCGAAAAGGGGGTAAACCCCATCAGACGCTAATTTCCCCAAATCGCAGATCTTCACCCAAGGGCACCACACGACCCTCCCCTGTCGCGAGAGTGACGAAGCCGACGTGAAGCTGGTGCGGTGGTGTGAAGGGGAAGACCCAAGGAAGCGTGGCTGTCGACGATGGCTCGCACAATGGTAGCGGTGGGTGGCGGTTGCGGATGCATGCAACGGTGACAGGGAGGCGTCGGTGGTTACAAGGAGGTCTACGTTTTGACAATGCAGTGGTTGATGGAAGAGTCTCGTGTCTTGGCATCGTGACGGAGGCGACGGTGGCCGGCGAGTCACGTCTTGACTTGGTGGTTAGCGGTTCAGGGATTCGTGTTGACGAGATGTGGAAGTGCAATGGAGGTTTAGTGGTTCGTCATGGAGGCGCGACGGTGGTTAGTGGTTCAGCGGAAACATGGCGGTTGACGGAGCATTCATGACTTTATTGGAGGGGTTTCTAATTAATGATATAGAGAGTCTTTTTGGTTTTGATTAATGTTGGATTGTTGATGTGCTTGATTTACGCGTTCTCTGATTTGGTATTCAAAATTTGTGAATATGTGACAATGATACTATTCTGTAGAACAAATTGTTGACGTATTTAAGGCGTGAATAAAAATGATGGATGCGTGAGGTTTTGTGATGCTAAAGAAGTGCTGCTATATGTGATTGTGTTTGTGAATGTGAGTGTAGAAAGGGTGGATTCGCGTATGCAGAGTATTGCAGTGGATGTGTGTGGCGAATGAGCGTGGATCGAAAGTATTTCTACAACATTCGTAGACGATTAGAAAAAATGTAGGAACAAATGTGTGTTGGTGGCATGGCGATAAGCGAATGAGAGATTCATATACAAAGCTAACCGAAATAGATAAATAATCAAAACCAAACCCAATCAAAGAAACTCATATACAAAACCAAAAAGAAAACCCCGCTACAAAGATAATTTATTCCCAAGCTAGTTATGACGTTAGAAAGATTAAAATGGTGGAAGAGTAACAGCTTGAGGATAAACAATAAGACCTTCCAAGCTTTGTCGGCAAGAGGAATTAGGATCTTTAGATGGAGGATGATGTGAGGGAAATTTGCAAGAACCAATGGATTGATTGCATGAGAGGGACTGACGTGAAAATTGTTTGTGAGAAAAAAATGTGTGTCCTCAAGAAAAATGTCTTAATGTCCTATTTACAAGCACTCTAGTCTTTCAAACTTGTTCTACAAGCTAGTGTAACTTGTTTTATAAGTTTTCTCTAAAATTTTTGTTGTTTATATTTTTCTTTTAGATATGACCAGCTTTAGGGAAATGTAATATTGTATTTTAAATCTTTATGTATTTACTATTAAAAAAATCACTTCATATTTCTAGTATAGAAAAACATTACATAAACATTGTTAATTTATTTATATTATTTTGGGTGTTACACCATTTATTCTTCTATATTTTCTATTTTTTTCATCTTGCCTTGATATTGTTAGGTATGTATAATTACAAAGTAGAAAGTTTGTTCATGTTCATGTACGTAAAATCAAATTAACATGATTCATGTGATGTTATTTTGTTGCTAATTTTTGTTCCTTTTTATTTGAATAGTTTTTATTTTAATTTATTCCCATTTCTATTATGTTAACATCAAGTATAATATGCATTTGCTATTAAGTTTTGATGTATGCTAAAACTACTTGAAAGAAGTTTTAAAATAATAATAATAAATATGAATCAATGTAATAAAATTCCAAAATATTTTTAAAGATGATTCCTTTTCTGTACTACTACTAATAATAATCATCATGAAAATTAAAGTATATAAAATTACGGTGAAATAAAAAACTCCAATCATTTTACTATAAATAAAAAAATACTAACAATAATCTTTTATGGAAAAAGGGGTTAATTAATTGGATGTGATATTATCTTAACCCTAGAGTTCTTTAAGACACAAGTTGTGACAACTTGGTAGTCTTAGGACTCTTTCCAAAACATTTCAAATTATAAGTTTTAATTAAAATCAATTTCATAATTTATCAAAAGAATAAATTAATAACAAATGATGATAAAATTTTAATAGAGAAGAATTAATTGGATGATGACATTCTCTTAATCTTAGGGTTTAAGGATGCAAGTTGTAACAGCTTGTTGTCCTAAGCTCTTCTCTAAATTTTTTTAAAAAATTATTGTTTATAATAAGAAGAAAAATAAAATATTCAAATCAAGAAAGTAACTTAATTAGAATCGAGTAATCTTTGATAGAGAATATGTGACATCTTCTTAATCCTGAGTTTTGAGACACAAGTTGTGATAGCTTGATGTCTTGAAACTCTTCTCTAAAACAAAAAAAGAAACACATGTAATTAGTTAAATTAATCCATAGGTCCCCGAACAATTTGAAAATTTTTAATTAGGTCCCCAAACTAAAAAGTTTTGTAATTAGGTTCTTGATCTTATAAATTTTTGTAATTGAGTCACTAAAGTCTTTAAAACTCGTTACAAATTATTATTTTTTGGCAATTTTAAGCCACCATAAACTAACATCAAGTACCCAATTACAAAATTTTTACAAGATCAGGGACCCAATTATAAATTTTTTTAGTTAAGGGACCTAATTAAAATTTCCAAATAGTTTAGGAACCTATAGATTAATTTAACCTATGTAATAAGATTAAATTGCTTTAAGAAATTGGCTTAGGTTTACACTTCTGTTAATTTTATCTTAAGGACGTATGAGATGTGACGGTTAAGAAATCCTAAAATTAAAATAAAATAATAATAATAATTAAAAAATATCAACATACAAATATTTTCTACCAAAAGAACTATGTGAGTTTGGTTCTCCATTGCACCAGGAGATACGTAGAAGTAGGGGGACCATTCTTGTCGATCTCCAAAATAATAAAATTTAAAATAAATAAAACCTTTTTTTGTAATAAATAAAATCTTTCTTTTCATTGTAATTACTTTTAGGGTGAGATAAATATTTTAAAAGTTATTAATATTTGCTTAGTTAATTAAAGGTAACTGTCTTTATGACAGACATTGTAGGGTACTAACATCTTCCCTACACGTAATTGACTCTCAAGCTCAAATTTGGTTTTTGTAGATCATTTTATTTTTAAGTTTTTTTTTATGTTTTTCCTAAATAAATATTGGTGGTGACTCCCTCTACTTTTAAATTTATTTTTTGTTGTCCACGACAATAATGTTTTGTGTAACATTGTTTTTAATTTTAAATTTAATATATTAAATAATGTATTAATACAAATAAATTACTTTAAAAATCATATTGATGGTAATTTCTATTAAATTAACGATGTAAAAATATTTATACGAATAATACATAAAAATTAAACTTGCACATTTAAACTAGTATAAAAAAAGAAAAAACCATCACACTTAAACTCATTATTCACACTTTAATTAAACAAAAGTTAAAATGGGTCAATTTGGTAGGAGGGAGATTAGTTGGGCATTAGATAGAAGCTCCAAATACTTCTAGGTTACACCAAAAAAAATAAATTAAACAAAACTATTATTTTGTATTTTAATTATAAAACATATATCATCAAATAAAATATTCAACTAAACTTAGATCCAAAATATATAATAATGGTTAAATTAATCCCAAGGTCCCTATAGTTTTATAGAGTTTTTAATTATGTCTGTAAGGTTAAAAACACTTTAAAAAAGTCCAACATGCTAATGATGTTATAACTTTACTAATTTATATTTAACTTAATTGTACTTTTAGTTTTCCAACTTTCTTCTTATTTACAATTAAGTCCATCAACAACATTAAAATCAATAAACTAATGACTTTATTTGATATATAAATAAAAATTATATTATATATAACTTAAACTGGAGACTAAAATTGCATATATATTTACTACTACTAAATTAAATAATATTAACATTATATAAACTAATAATATT
Source organism: Spatholobus suberectus (assembly GCA_004329165.1). NCBI lineage: Eukaryota > Viridiplantae > Streptophyta > Magnoliopsida > Fabales > Fabaceae > Spatholobus > Spatholobus suberectus. The sequence goes on along the minus strand of QUWT01000517.1, from coordinate 26,167 downwards.
AAAATTAATATTAATAAATATAAATTAACAATATATACTTGTTAGTATGAATGGAGTTTGAATTCCTCACCCTTAGAGTTCATTAATATATATAGGTTAATATATATTGATAAACTTCTAGAAAAATTTAATATATTAGATATCATATAAATATAAGAGAAGAAAGTTAATTGAAAATAGATCATATAGATATATTTTTTAGTAAAATATATATAAAAATTATTTCATTGATAATAATATCTTATTCAGTCACTAAAATATACAGAGAGAAAAATTAAGACAACACAATTTTATAAAAAAAATTATTTAAAATAGAGTAATTAAGTTATAATATATATATATATATATAGTAATAAAAAGTATAAGTTATTGTCTGTTTGTTTTATAATATTATATTATTTATGTACTAGTAGTAAATATATATGTAATTTTTGTCCTTAGTATATATTATTAATTTATATTTATTAATTTAATATTATTAGTATTTATTAATTTTAATATTATTACTATATATTTAGTATATATTTATTAATATTAATTTTAATATTATTAGTTTGTATAATATTAATATTATTTAATTTGGTAGTAGTAAATATATGTATAATTTTAGTCTCCCTTTAAGTTATATATAATATAATTTTTATTTCTATATTAAATAAAGTTATTAGTTTAGTGGTTTTAGCGTTGTTGGTAGACTTTAAGGTTGGGTGTTCAATTCTCACCTTCAATATCTTTATTAATTTCTTTTCCATTTTTTTGCATACCACTTACATTAAGAGAAAATTTGGAAGACTAAAATTGCAATTAAGTTAAATATAAATTAATGAAATTATAATCCCGTTAACGTATATGGATTTAGTTACAAACTTTTTAAACTAAAAGGACTTTTTAAAGTGTTTTTAATTGTAGGGACTTAATTAAAAACTCTATATAACATATATCATCAAATAAAATATTCAACAAAACTTAAATCCAAAATATATAATAATAATATAAATTATTTACAAATCATAATATATATCTAGTATCTAGTATTTGTAACAAAGTAATTTATTTAAATAAATTCAAATCTAACATAACAAACTTATGAAACACCAATTTATAAACTTTTTTTTTTTGAAAATTAACTATTTATAAACTTGTAAATCTAATACTTGAAGTCTCCAAGATATGTCAAAAACTCATATATTAATGCTGATTAGTTATATATGATACTTTTTAATGTCAAAATAACATCAATAGTTTTTTTATTACATAGTAATGCTTTGAATAATACTTGCTGTCTATAGTAGTTTGTATAATATTATTAAAATAATACAATTAGTTATATATAATGATTTGTGTAACATTGTTTTTAATTTTAAATTTAATACACTAAATAATGTATCAATACAAATAAATTAAAAAAATTTGTGAATAGATATTTATATCCCAATCAAACTCATTTAACAAGTAGTTTCGTGATGAATATTTTTGGTATGTGTCCATTCCATAGTTCAATTACCATTCCTAACGTGGAGATTTATGATTTCAAATGAAGAAAAGAACATAAACAGAAATTTTAAAATATTCAACTTTGAACTATTAATATGTTAGAAATTATTCCTAACCCTCTGCAGCTAATAACTTTTGAATGGTGTATTATAGGATAAAATATTCCTAACCCTCTAGGCCTATTACACAATAAAAAAAAATTAGTCTGATGTAAAAATAATTTAGTAAAGATTTTTAAAAAGGTAGAAACTAATTAATGTCATGTTGAGATTGACTTTCATTGTTGATTTCGCGCAAGATGATGCGATTGTTTTGCCAATCTCTTCTCTCAATTATAAACAACATTACATAACACAAATTTGGAACTTCAACTTTTAAAAAATAACAAAGATATAAGATTGAATAAATGGACCAAATAACATATTCCTCAATATTCTAAAAGACCTAACAGCCCCAAAATGTTTTGAAAGCAATCTTATTTATTCATATAAATCGCAAATAAGTTTCTTTTTCAATATCATACTCACATTTTATTTATAGAAATATATAAGAAAGCATAACATCTTCTTTTTTCTACAACTTTGAAACAATTAATGCGTTCAAAAAATATTTGACTAGAAATAAAGCCTAACATTTAATCATTGACCACAACACTTTTTTTTTGTTCTTTTCCAATTATTGAACAAAAAAGTAACCATGGCTTCGTAAAACTTCACTACTTGAGAATGAATATCATCATTCAAAAAATCAACGTTGATTTAACATCTTCTCTTTAATACAATTTTGAAACAATAATGCGTTAAAAAAAATTGACTACAAATAAAGCCTAACATTTAATGGTTGACCACAACTTTTTTTCTTTTTTCATTTTTGACAGTTATAGAATAAAAAAATAACTATAGCGTTGTACAACATCACTACATGAGAATGATATCATCATTTACAAAAATCAACGTCGATATACTATCCACATTCTCATTAATCTTTTTTTAATCTTTTCGATTAGAGGTTTTTGTAGTTTTTCCAAATATATAATATTTCTTCACTCAATCATTAATTAAATATATTTTTGTTATGTATTCCTTTTCACTTATTTCTCATTTGCAACTATGCTTACCTTTATGTGTTCATTCATAGTGAACAATGAACCAACACCCCTAATGCTAACACCAACATGTCATTACAACTCATGAGATAGCATTATAAAGAACGACTTACCAATTTGACCAAACTTTAACACGATACGCTTGACTAAGGAGTGTAGGAACTAAGACACTTTACAATGATGAAGAACTTTGACCATGTGCCCAGAAAGCAGTAATTCAACCTGTGAACAAAAAAGGAAGGGAAATTATTATTTACCTATTATTTTATAATGATAACATTGCTTGGCTATAAATTCACCTATGCTTCCTATGCCCCATCACAACTTCAAAGTCCAAGGAAACATACATACACATTAAAAGTATGATGCAAGGCATGAAAATGAGGACTCATTTTCTGCTAGTGATTGCTTTATGTTTGTTGCTATCAACAACAAGTCAAATTGATGACATCACATGCTCTGAGGCTATACCATTATTGATGCCTTGTCAGCCATATTTGGTGGGTTCAGGATTAGCATTGCCTGATTGTTGTGCAGCAGCAAATATTGTGTTCCAAAGGGCCAACACCACTGAAGTTCGTAGGGATTTGTGCAATTGTTTCAAGAATGTTGCTGCCATTATTCATGTTAATCCTGAAAAATCAAGACAACTCCCTCAAATCTGTAATATCGGTCTTTCATTTCCTCTCGACCCATCAATTGACTGCAACTCGTAAATCTCTATCTATCTTTTCACTCTTTTTATTTCTCACGCATGTGCACATTCAATTATATTTATATAATTTTTCTTAACTTCCATTTGACTATATGTACAGGATTCCATGATGCTTTTGTCAGCGGGATTGTAGTATGTCTTGAACAACTATATCAAGGTCTTAAAAATAAGCATACGCAATGAAAGAAATAAATGTTAGAATCTATGTAAAACTATGTATTTCTTCACGAAGTCATTTATGGAATAAAAACGCATCGAATTTTCGTATGAAATTTTCTTTCCAATATTTTTAACTAGTTTGTTTCTATCAAAAAACAAAAATAACATAAAAGATTTGATCAAAGTGTGACACCAAGATTTGTAAGAACAAAAGAACACCAACTTGAGAAGCCCAATAATGTGTAGAACCGGTGCACTATTATGTATGTGTATTTCCAATTTTAACTATAACAAATCAGAGAACTCAATTATGTAACACAATCATAATGATCGAACCATTTCAATTTTGTCAAAATCGAACAGCTGCTTGAGTCTATTAAATGAGTTGGTGCTTATTTATTTTCTTTACTAGTGTTGCGCGTTGCAAACAAGATGTGATGCTCAATATTAACTGATTTTTAACTTTATATATCAAACTATAAAGGTTGGTTTTGCTGTATATAATGGGGTATTTCAAAAGGCACAAATCCCACATTGATTGGTTTGGTTTTCCATCAAATGTTTATATATCAAAAATGTGTTAATGGCTTTCAAAGTGCCTAGTAAAGGGGAGGAGGCTTGTGTGCATGAGACTAGGCCTCGTGGACTTGTTGCAGTGCAAATGCATAGATTTTCCCCCTTGCATTTGTGATCATGGGCCTCCGAATTTTTTAGCTTCGGATTCAATAAATTATCTTGTCGAAAATTGAATTTACATTTCAAGTAAGCTTGTCCGAGAAACTATCTTTTTTATGATTGTTTATTTGACTACGTCCTATCCGAAAATCATCGGATTTTTATCTCCATTTTTTTGAACTGAAAAATAAAGGATTGCATTATCTTTTATAAAAGTTTTTCTGAACGTTTTCCTATCAATGTTACATTTTTTTTAACGTTTTAATTATTAACGTTAATTATGGCTTTATATAATCTAATTTTCCATAAATATTTGATATACTTCTTCTTCTTCCAAAAATACGCTATACTGCTTCTGCGTGCTAAAAAGGCTTTTCTCCTACTAGTTTTGTGCCTTGAACTCGTTCCGAGAGGTTCTTGTTGTATCTTAGGTGACTTGCGCATACCACACAGATAAGTCCTTTGGGATAGTGCTATCACACGCCTCAAGAAGCTTTGCTCGTGATATCGTCATCGTCGCCTCTAATAGGTTTACCTTTATTCTAATAGTCCACAAATACATTATTTTGCACAAAAGTTTGAATACAAAAAAGATAATTTTACTTATTTAGTGTTTTAAATATTGTTTCAAATATATCACACATCGACTTTGGAAGAATCAGTTTCACAATGCACAAAGTTCTTAATACTCATCACGTGTGATACAAATAAAGAAACATCACACAAATTTATTTAATTCAACGTTCTCTTTGTTTGAAATAGTGAGAGGATTTGTCTTTTGTCCTTTCATTAAAAGCAGTTGAAATCTAAAAATAGCTCTTAACTTTTGACCTTTCTAATAAAGCTTTTAGCGGTGAGCTTTGGAAAGTCATTTTATCAATGTAGTTGTTGTGTTATGATATTTTTATCTTCTCCTTATACCCGTAATTTTGCAAGAACGTGTACTTGGGTTGTATGAGAAATTTTGTTTTGTTTTCGAGGGGCATGTGCATTTTTACGAATAGCTTCTCTTTAGGAGTGTAACTGACTTCATGAAACCTTTGGTGGTTTGAATCACTGTTTAGAATAATCTTCAACTAAATTACATAGGTTTCATTTCATAGATATTGATTTTCTAAAGGTAAGTGGTAAGAAATTTTGGCAATCTCAATCCTCATCAAAGTTGGTTTTAGTGACTTGGATGCTTGTAAGAACTTTCTAACAGATTTCTATAACACTCTATGTTTCTTTTGACTTTCCCTCAATTAAATTCTTTCATCTAGACTTTAATCTTGTTCTCTCTTAAGCAATCTCAAGCAAAAACAATAGAACCATAAAGTTTAGAAGGCTTAAGTCAGATTACAAAGTTTGTTGTCATTAAAATCACATCTAAAGAAGGACTTTGACTTAACTCTTTAGGTATCACAATCCAAGACAAAACTATCTTTTCAATGTCCTAATTCATAATTTTCTTTACTCTCTCTTAATTTATGTAATTAATTACTCTGTCAGACGTTATTCACGCTTTTAATTTAATCAAACACTTGAATAAAATAATGAACAATGAAACTAGTAATGCTTCCACTTCTTGGTTAATTTTCATTCTTTTTAAATCATACCTAATTACAAATGATATCATTAGCTTATAAGATCACTACATAAAGCTTCAATCCAATCATCTCCCTGTAAATGTATTGAGTTAATTTTTAGAAACAAGTACAACATTTTATGTAGTTCTTAAAAGGTAACTTTTTATGATGTGCACGTATGTGCTTTTGAAGAAGTTCAGTGATAGTAAGCCTATAAAAAAATGATGTCTAGTTCTAGTAAATGCTGTGTTGAGATTGACATTCATTATTGATTTTGCACAAGATGATGTGATTGTTTTGAATCTCTTCTCTCAATTATAAACATTACATAACACAAATTTGAAACTTCAACTTTTAAAAAATAACAAAGATATAAGATTGAATAAATGGACCAAATAACATATCCTCGATATTCTAAAAGACCTAATACCCCAAAATATTTTGAAAGCAATCTTATTTATTCATAAATCGCAAATAAGTTTCTTTTTCAATATCATACTCACATTTTATTTATAGAAATATATAAGAAAGCATAACATCTTCTTTTTCTACAACTTTGAAACAATTAATGCGTTCAAAAAATATTTGACTAGAAATAAAGCCTAACATTTAATCATTGACCACAACACCTTTTTTTTTTGTTCTTTTACAATTATTGAATAAAAAAATAACCATGGCTTCGTAAAACTTAACTACTTGAGAATGAATATCATCATTCAAAAAAATCAACATCGATTTAACATCTTCTCTTTAATACAATTTTGAAACAATTAATGCGTTCAAAAAAAATTTGACTAGAAATAAAGCCTAACATTTAATGGTTGACCACAACCTTTTTTTTTTTTCATTTTTGACAATAATAGAATAAAAAAATAACTGTAGCGTTGTAAAACATCACTACATGAGAGTGATATCATCATTTACAAAAATCAACGTCGATATGCTATCCACATTCTCATTAATCTTTTCTAATCTTTTTGATTAGAGGTTTTGTAGTTTTTACAAATATATAATATTTCTTCACTCAATCATTAGGTAAATATATTTTTGTTTATGTATTCCTTTTCACTTGTTTCTCATTTTCAACTATGCTTACCTTTATATGCTCATTCACAATGGACAATGAACCAACACCCTTAATGTGAACACCAACATATCATTACAACTCGTGAAATAGCATTATAGAGAACGACGTACCAATTTGACCAAACTTTAACACAATATGCTTGACTGAGGAGTGTACGAACTAAGACACTTTACAATGATGAAGAACTTTGACCATGTGCCCAAAAAGCAGCAATTCAACCTGTGAACAAAAAAGGAAGGGAAATTATTACACATTTACCTATTATTTTATAATGATAACACTGCTTGGCTATAAATTCACCTATGCTTCCTATGCCCCATCACAACTTCAAAGTCCAAGGAAACATACATACACATTAAAAGTATGACGCAAGGCATGAAAATGAGGACTCCTTTTCTGCTAGTGATTGGTTTATCTTTGTTACTATCAACATTAGGTTCAAGCCAAATTGATGACATCACGTGCTCTGAGGCTATACCGTTATTGATGCCTTGTCAGCCATATTTGGTGGGTTCGGGATTAGCATCGCCTGATTGTTGTGCAGCAGCAAATATTGTGTTCCAAAGGGCCAACACCACTGAAGTTCGTAGGGATTTGTGCAACTGTTTCAAGAATGTTGCTGCCATTATTCATGTTAATCCTGAAAAATCAAGACAACTCCCTCAAATCTGTAATATCGGTCTTTCATTTCCTCTCGACCCATCAATTGACTGCAACTCGTAAATCTCTATCTATCTTTTCATTCTTTTTATTTCTCACGCACGTGCACATTCAATTATATTTATATAATTATTCTTAACTTCCATTTGACTATATGTGCAGGATTCCATGATGCTTTTGTCAGCGAGGATTGTAGTATGTCTTGAACAACTATATCAAGGTCTCAAAACTAAGCATACGCAATGAAAGAAATAAATGTTAGAATCTATGTAAAACTATGTATTCTTCAGCGAAGTCATTTATGGAATAAAGACCCATCGAATTTTAGAATGAAAATTTTCTTTCCAACATTTTTAACTAGTTTGTTTCTATCAAAAAAGAAAAATAACACAAAGATTCGAACAAAGTTTGACACTACATTCTTGATAAAGCTAGCATGGCCTGGGACATGTGAAACTAATGTATGGTGAAGACTAACTAAAATTGACATTGTAGGAACCATTCGATTGAACATGTTATAAGTATAGGTCTCCAATATAAAAGAATTAAAATAGCATAAAAGTTTAGTTCTAGTAATTTGATATACTAGATTGCTCTTCCAATTCTGAAGCTGTCATAATTGGTTTGGCGCAATGCGGTAGCGCAATGGCATGATGGGCTAGGCTAGACTCTCAAATGTGAGACCCAAAAAGAATCAAGCATATTCAACCAATTATGGGTTAGGCAAGCTTGGTTAGGCCCATAAAATGCATGCCCGGAAACTACGGGCCTATTTGGCTTGTTATTGATTTTTTTTTCCTTTATAAAATACAAATAAATTTAGGCAATAAAAGAAAATGGGCAAATTTGGCCCATCCTAACAGGCCAACAGGCTTGGCCGAACCAACAAAATGTAGTGTATAAGAAATTTGAGCTAGCCCAACCCGCTTGCCACCCCTTAGCCTGCCGAGCCGAGTAGCCTATTTTGACACCTCCATCCAATTCTTTTATTGTCTTTATCTTTTTTTACATCACTCATTGTCTCTATCTTTTTTACTTTTTGATCAATTCAAAATTGCATTTATTATTTTATATATGCTAATTCAGATTTTTTTTTTATTTTACTACATTTATTTTTTTCTTAATAAAAGGAAAAAATGACACAAGTGTAAATATTCACAACCAAGTTCCTACATTAGAAGTTGAAAAACTTAAGCCCAAGCACACATAAATTATTAAATCAAAAGAAAGAAAAAACAATTCATAATGGGACAAGCCCAGTTTTTGTTACCTAAAGGGGTTAAAGCCCCATCCTTTGAGTCAGTAACATAATAAAACAATAATAAAATACAATAACATAAAATAAATGGGAACATGAAAAAAAGAGGAGTAAAAGGCGATGAGATCATTTGAACCACATTTTCATCAAGCTAGCATGACCTAAGACATATGACATTAACATTATGGTGATGAATAACTAAAATTGATGTTGCATGAACCATTTAGTGGAACATGTTATAGGCGTGTGTCTCCAATATTAAAGAATTAAAAAGCATAAAAGTTGAGTTCAAGTAATTTGATATACCATATTCAACTTCCAATTCTAAAGTTATCACAATTGGCCCGACGGGTTAGGCCAACCTCTCAAATTTGAGGCTCAAAAAGAACCGAGCATATTTGGCCTGGCTTGGCGAGCCATATGAGCTAGGTTGGGCCCATAAAATGCAGGCTCGAAAACTACCAGGTCTATTTGGCTTGATATTAGTTTTTTTTCTTTGAAGAATTTAAATAAATTTAGGCAAAAAAACAAAATAGGCCAACATGGCCTAGCTCAATAGGCCAAACCAGGTCAACAAAAGTGCAGTCCATAAGAAATTTATGCCACCCAACCCGATTTCAACCCCTTGGCCCACCAGGCCAAGCAACTTGTTTTGAAACCTCTATCCAATTCTTCTATCATTTTTATCTTTCTTTACCTCTCTCATTGTCACTTATCATTTTTTACTCTTTGATCAATTCAAAATTGCATTTATTATTTTATCTATGATAATTCAGTTTTTTTATTTTATTACATTTATTATTTTTCTTAATTACAAAGAAAAAATGACACAAGACCAAATATTCACAACCAAGTTCATACATTAGAAATTGAACAACTTGAGACCAATCGCACATAAATTGTAAAACAAAAAAAAAATGATTCATAATGCCATGGGCCCAATTTTTGTCACCCAAGGAGATTCAAGCCCCATCCTTTGAGTCAATATCATAACAAAACAATAATAAAATACAATGACATAAAATAAATGGGAAGAAAAGAAAAAAAAAAGATTAAAAGGAGAAGGGATTATTTGAACCACATTCTTCACGAAGCTAGCATGGTCTAATACATATGAAATTGATGTTATGGTGATGAAAAACTAAAATTGATGTTGCATGAACCATTTGGTTGAACATGTTATAGACGTGGATTTCCAAAATAAATGAATTAAAATAGCATAAAAATTGAGTTCAACTAATTTGATATATCAAATTGCTCTTCCAATTCTTTTGTCGTCTTTATCTTTCTATACTTTTCTCGTTGCCATTGTCATCTTTTACTCTTTGATCAATTCATAATTGCATTTAATATCTATACCTCTGCCACCTTTTCAACCTGGCCCACATGGCCTATTTGTTAGGGCATAACAGTTTTTCCAATTTTTTTCTTTTTCTTTTTTTTTCTGGAGGCTTTTATTTTGGGTTATGAAATCTAAGCCCATTTGTAATGTAGTTTGTTAGTGAGCAATGACAGTTACTCAGGGATCAGCATCATCTGTGGGATTGATGCTTTGTGAAGACACAAGTGGCAATGGTGAAGTTGTTTGGAGGTGGTGGTTTTGGCCATTTATTATCACAACTCATTTCCTATTTATAGTTTCAGTTTTAGGATAATATACCAAGTAGAATGCCCCCCTCCTCTGATCATAAATTTTGATTTCTTTATAAACTTTGTGATTTTTTTTACTTGATTTGTATGATCATTTCTTTGTAACATAAATAAATTCATTATGTGTCTTTCAACAAATTGAAAAGACTTTGAGAATAAGACTATGGTAATTGATTATTATGGATAGACAAATTTAAATTTATGCAAAAGATTTTTTGAAATGCCACAAAACACAACTTCCAACTCTATACACACCGATATGGATTTTCAATTTTGTTTCCATGTGCACCTTACAATTATATATGCCTCTTCTTTTATTTTCTTAATTAATAAAAATATTATGATTTTGGTTCTTATATACTAAGGGTATAATTTGTGACGAAGAATTGTCTTCGTTTAGTCAAATTCTGCCTGTGATTGGGATAATTGTTAATCATTGATTTGTACATGACCTCATTTTGTATACATGTTGACTTCATTCTTATTGCCTTCATGAATTTTTCATTTGATAGTGAAAAATAACAATGTTTGATAATAACATTGTTGTTTACAAATTTGTCCAAACTTTCACTTCTTTGTTACCGGTGATGAGGATGCAAATGAGCTTATCTTAACCACAGTTTTGCTAGCATTTTTTGACTCCGTGGGCCTCCTGCTCAAGTAATTGTCTTATATTAACTATTTATCTATATGTCATAAAAACAATTAGTTCCATATGTCATAAGAATAATTAGGAAAAACGAATGAAAGAACAATAGAAAAGAAAAGGGAAAAAAGTGAGAAAAGTAAAAGAATGGAGAATGATTCAGAAAAGAAAATGCAAATGAGTTTCCTTACAAGAAAGAATGAGATCAAAAAGGCATTTGTTTTCCAACCAGCCTATACTTGTATCTTGGTATAAGGAAGCATGCTTAAACTCTAACATTGATTCCTCTTCTTTGCTTGTTTCTATTATTTCTTTTTGGTAGGATTTTGAATGTCTTTCTAAAAGAGGTTCCTAGTGAAGGAAAATTGAACAAAAAGTGTAATTCCATCAATTTTAGGGAATATTAATATTAATATTTTATTTTCAATAGACGCTTATATATTATTGTTTTCTATTATTACTATCATTCCGATATATAGGAACATGGCATGAAAGCCTAAATATCAATTATGTATCTTGAGAAATTAACATTTTCCCAAAACAAAGGATTGTATTTAGACTTATACAAGTTAGATATCTATAAAATTAACTAGAGACTCTGACCATTAGAAATATAGGTACATTAGGATAGAAAAATGTTAAATAAATATAAAAATATGATAAAATGATATTCTGAATATAGAAACATGATTAGAATATTATTTTATATTATTGTAAATTTTTTTGTAATTTTTGGAGATTCTTCAATTTTGACTCAAAGTGCTCATTAGTAACTTTGCGAGCTCAACTGTAGATACTTAGAGAATTCAAAAAATTATAAAAAAATTTAGGAAGCTAATCTAAGGTGTTTAGAACATTTTTGTAAAGAAAAATTATATATTTCTACTCTCTAAATTATTAATGAATTATAACGTTTTAAGAGGAGTACCAACACGTTTTATAAAAAAGGGAAGAGAGGAGCAGCCGTAAGTTTGCTTCTTCTACAAATATAAGTTAGATTTCAGCATCCCTCTCTAAAACCTAACCCTAATTTCGTTTCCCTTGAGGCACACACATATCCAAGGGTTTGTTTCTCTCTTGATCAAGTTTGTAGGGGTCTTGAGACTTGGCATCTCCACACCTTTCTGCTATCATCTTTAAGTGGCAGTACATAAGGTAAGGGGAGGAGGTTTAGTTACCTTTATATGGTCTAAAATTGAATGCAAATGGAGATTCCCTTGATCTCCTTGATTGTATATATGTATTGAAGCTAATTCATGAGTGTGGTGTGTATGTTTTTTTTTATATCAACTTTTTTTTTTTTAAACCAGTAGCTTGCTCACCTTTTCTTGCTAATTAAATCTTTTTTAAGATCATATTCTTCATGTAATTCATACCATAAATGGTTGTAGGTTGAAGCTCTAACTTGTTTGCATGTGTATGAAGCTTAATGATTTGATTTTGTCACTTGAAAAGTATAGAATCTGTCAAAAACGTGATTACTGTTTTGGGTCTGAGTTGGTGTGATGAATTAGGAAATTAACTTACTTTTGATCATAATTTTAAGCTACAAAAGTTGTTATGTCATTACCAAACCTGAAAAGAGTGAAATTATGCTCAAACTATGTGTTAGAAGCATTGAATTAATGAGTTTTCTGCATAATTTTACTGCTGCTGTCCTGCTGTGTTTGAGGCTAAAAAAATCATATTTTTGTGATCTAAATGTTGCCTATTAATTGTATTTTGATTTATATATGATTTATCTAAAATTTGGCAAGCATTAGAAGCCATTTGAACATGATTTACTACTTTAAATCACCAGCTGACAGCAAAAAAACGAAAATCTGTTCTGCTCTAGTTTAAGCATGAAAAACTGAACTTAAATGAGATTTAAAGTGTGCTAATGGTAGAAATTAGGTGCCTTATAGTTAGTATATGGTACCTTTAAAGTTTGGTGAATATTGATAGTCATTTTAACATGTTTTAACACTTGAAATTAGATTTTATACAGCATATACGAGTTGCTGTACTGCAGTTATGCAACAGTGAAAAATTAATATTTCTTAGTATTTAAATAATATATAATTGACTAATAAGGGATGTCAACACATTAAAGAACATAAAGGACGAGGATTGAGTGAATTAGGATGCATTTTGAGTCATAGAAAGCATGTTTACGTAAATGGGTTGCATGCTGTCCTGTTTTCATGCATGATAGCAAAATCAGTTTATTAAATAGAGTTTTAGTGTGTTAGAAGGTTAGAGATCTAGTTAATAAGGTCATGGAAAAGAAACTCATTATATGGATTAAAAAAGAACTCAAAAAAAATAATAATACAAAAAATACAAAATATAATAAAATAAATAAAAAAATTTGGCTTTTTTTTTTTTTTAATCCATATTTCCTTGGGTTTGTTGTTCTGCATCTTTCTTTTTCAGTTTTAGACTAACACACTTTTAACTCTTCAAGCAAGACCCAATAGTCACAATGAACATTGTCTTGCAGCTTACCTTTTCCCCGTAAAGTACCAAGTTGCACCTACTCTTGCATCTACAGGCCAAAAGAGCAGGCTTTTCAGCCCCAAAAGTGGATCTAGTCTTCATAGTCAAATCTTTCTTCTCAAAGATTCACGCAACACCATTCTACGTTCATATAAACCATATTCATGATGCACTCGAAAAAAAAAAGGAGTGACAGGGGTATAACCTCTGTTTTCTCAAGATATTCATATCATCAAAACACACAGTTTTCTTCATCCACAGGGCCGGGCCTTAGATTTTTTTGGACCTGGAGTGAAACAGTAGAAACGACTCCTTATATATAAGTATTGAAAAATATAAATATATATTGCATAAAAAATAGATACATAATTTTATTAAAGAAAATAGGCTATGCACTGATAGTGTAAAGTAGTTTTACACTATCATCCAATCACAACCCACCATTTATTGTAAGTTTATTGATTGTTATAATAAATATTTTGAAAGTCATATCAATGGTAATTTTTTATTAGTTAACAGTGTAAAATTTTTTACACTGACAGTGCATGATCATTCAACTCATTTTATTAAAAATGATACGTTTTATTACATTAAGTGAATAACATAGTTTTAACAAATTTCATAAAGATATGTCATATTTGTTATTCAATTACTTCTATATTATCGTCTATCATTCAATTTACGTCCCATCCAAAAAAATTACATACACACAAATATCTATGTATAAATTCACCTCCCAAAAGGAATTTTTTTTTACACACTATATGTATGTATAATTTTTTAATAATGATTTTATATAATTTTATTTCTTATAACTCCTCCATTTGTCTTTTCCTTTTCTTCCTCACTCCTTTTCTCATTACATCTTTTATTACATCGCACATTTTCTCTCTTTCCTCTCTATCTCTTTTACCATTCAAAGATGGATACACCTTTCAAAAAGTATATAACCATTATTTCCAATAATTTTCTAGGTCCATTTTTTTAAAATGTTTCATAATAAAGAAGAAATTAAAATATCATTTCATTGTTTGAAACAGAGAATATATTATTCTTATTATTATTAGGTTAAAAATTAAATTATGCTTTAACAAAATTAGAGGGTCAACTATGCTTTTAAAACTTCAAACATGGTATCTAAATATATAAAGATTCCCTATCATTAGAATTGTTTCCATGAATTTTAAAAACTAAATATCTTTTCTCTCACTACAACTAATCTTGTAACTTTTGTTTAATTTATATAATTTTAATTTTCATGATATGTGGTCAATTATTGTAAACTTTTTAGTTGTTGGTTAAATTTCATATATTAATTTTAAAATTATAATTAAAATAATTTTTATATTTAGCTCCCTCAAAAAAAAAAAATGCTCTAGCTTCGTTGCTAACATCTATCATCGATAAATATCATCTTTTCTTATTAAAGCTTACATTTTTTCTTTATTAATATACTAACTTTTCATTTGAATTCCTTTATAATTTGAGTTTTGGTTTGTGTTTATCTTGTTAAAAAAATAATCACTTTAATTCTATTATCATAGATTTATTACATGTCAATATGTCATTTTAAACTGAAAATTCATTTAACATGAATTTATAAATGTAACACATAAAAAAAATAACAACCAAGAGAGTGATGTTTTCTAATCACATGTCACATTTTAATTTGGATAAAAAAGAAGATATAAAACAAGACAATAATTTTATTTTATTTATAAAACAATATAAAAAAATTACTATATGATTATATATACTTATTTTTTTAATTTTTTGGACACCTAACTTTAGATCCTGGACTATCGCCCCTTTGGACTAGGTCTAGGGCGGCCCTGTTCATCCATGAACACTTAGCCACCAACAGCAACCAAACACATTCAAGATCTTTCCTCATTCTCTCACATATTTCACACAACACTCTCTCTTCACATCATAAATCACACACAGACATATAAGCGTAGATCCCCACACACAGACACAGCACCTTCTTTCCCTCACCACTATACACTCTGGTCTTCATTTTTTTTTCGCCCTACTCGCACGCCCACTCACTAAAAAAAAAATTATTGTAAACTTTGAACCTCCATAAGCAAACCATCTTCATCACTCTTCCATAGCAAGATCACCCGCAACTAGGGCTAGCCCAAGGGTAAGCTTGAGACCTACCAACAAAAAATTATTTGCTATTACTTCTTATAACGTAAAAAAGTTACATTTGTTGGCAAAAAGACTACATATGTTAACAAAAAGACCTAAAATATAGTTTTCTCATTTAAAGTAAAAAAACCTTTTTAAAAATTTGTTTTAGGTCTCATTCAAAGTTAGGCCAGTCCTGTCCGCAGCATTAAACAAACTCACAGACACTAGCAAATTCACATAACATTCCACCGTGAGCCCCTGCACAACAGGCCTTGCCGACAAGATACGGAAGATAAGGAATCACAATGTGGGGTTTTGTTCTTCATTCGTTTATTATTTCTAAATGGTCACCATTATGATTATTGTATATATTGCTTGATTATTATTATTTTGAGTGATATTGTGCTTCTGATTTAAGCTAGGCAAATTGCTTTCAGGTTTGCAATTGTGTTTCTAATATCTCCCTTGTATGTGTATTTTGTTTTTTTTACTTGAAATAATGCTCTAATGCTTGTGCCTTCCGTGACATTTGTAACATCTTCCTTTTTCTATTTCTTTTATTTAAAAAATAAAAATAAAATAAATAAATTAGTACTTTATTTTATTTTTTCTTGTTATTACTTTTATTAATAGTTTTAATAATTTTATTTACAGTTATATTTGAATTAAGTTAAGATAATTAAAAAAAATTATATTAATCAGTTTTGAAAAAATATTATGGGTTTAAATAAAAAAAAAATTGTGTGTAGACTAAGATAAAGTTTTAATATTAAAAAGAGTTGTAAAAAAAAATTACAAGAATTATTGTTTGTGTAATTATGTTGCAATTATATTTTAACTATGTAAAAAAAATTATACTTAATTAGTTTTCAAAAAAATTATGGATTTAGATAAATTACAAATGTGTGTGTGAATCAAAATAAAATTTGTAAGCTTAAAGATTTAAAAAGGTTGACTACGAAAACATAAATTTAAAAGAAAATTGTTATAATAGAATATAAAAGAATAAAAAAAATTGTATAATAGTTTAAGTTAGAACCTCACTTCCTTTTGTTTTTTTGTGTGGTTGTTTTCTTTTTCATTTTTACCTGTTGTTTGTTGTGTGTTTTCCCCACCCTCATTAGATGGCAGCAGTTGACATCAGTACGACATAGTAGAAGCTTGGAAGATCTCTCAACTTCTTCCTGGCTGGAACTTTAACCCTGAACGAGTAAAGTTTGTTTCTTTCTTTTAGATATGGCCAGCTTTAGGGAATTGTAATATTGTAGTTTAAATCTTTATGTATTTACTACTCAAAAAAGAAATCACTTTGTATTTTTGAGTATAGGAAACATTACGTAAATATTGTTATTAATATATTTGTATTATTTAGGATGTTACATTAGTGGTATCAGAGCTGGCCGAATCTAGTTGAACTTGGGGTTATGGTTTGATTATGTTTCCGTTGTGTGATCTAGTGTGTTGTCTCTCTAACCAGTGACAATAATAGATGTAGGAAAATGATTTATTAGGCTTAAGTAGCTCTGGTAAAACTTTTATTGGTTTTATTTGTAGATATCAGTAGTTTGATTTAATACAAGCAGGGATAATACCTATAGAGAGTTGTTTTAATAAAGAAATGATTGTTTTAGATTGTAAAAGTTTCAATTATCAATCAAAATTAGTTTAAGGTATGATAGATGATCAATGGGATTTAAGTGACAGGATTAAGGTTAATTGAGGAAGAATATACTTAAAGTGGAGCAAAAACTTGGTAGATATAGAATGGATGGCAAATTGTAAGCAAATGATAGGTAAACCTACAGTAAACCCCTAAGGTTACAAGTTTTTGATTCCTATATTTCTCTTGACTTCATAATTTAATTCAATGTTTCAATCTCACATGTATCTATTATTTGTGTCACATTTTCCCCAAATTTCAAATGTTTGATATCACTATTTCTATCTATTTGAATTCTTCTAGTGTCACCAGAATTAGGAACTTTTGTATACAATTTCATTGCTTCCTTCATATTCTGCAAATAGATGTCAGTCTTAGCTGTTAAGAGTAAGATTGTTACTTTCAAATTATGATCCATTAATTTATTTGATTTTAACCACAAAATGTTTAGAATCAAAATTTTACTTCTTTGATTCTAAGTAAAAAAAAAATGTTCTCTCATGCTAAAAGGAATTTAGTAGAGTTGTGAGAGTAAGCATATACTTGGGCGTTCTCACCCTCAGGAATCCATTGAAGACCTTTATCCTTAAAAGTGCTGTGTTTCCCCTTGTTTCCTTAACCAGTTAATCCTTCTTTACTCTTTCTTGAAAAATAGAATTCTAAACAGTTTTACTTCCTTAGTTTACTAATAAATTAGATAAGTCACCAATATCTTGACAAGTGCCATCTTTATGGAATGATGAAACTGGGAATGCAAAAAGTAAATTATGTAAACAATAGAAGTATATAAAACACTTAGATTACCGTTAAGTACATTTCTAAGC
The DNA here is from genome assembly GCA_004329165.1 of Spatholobus suberectus. NCBI lineage: Eukaryota > Viridiplantae > Streptophyta > Magnoliopsida > Fabales > Fabaceae > Spatholobus > Spatholobus suberectus. The sequence goes on along the minus strand of QUWT01000517.1, from coordinate 8,046 downwards.
ATGGTTAATCTGAATTGATTGAATGTAATGATTGGTGGAATCACATTGATATATTAGTAACAAATAACAAACTGAAGTGTTGGCAATTTAGTGGATTAACTCTTCATCATATGAAGTAAATTTTGAGGATATATAGTTGATTGTTGAAAATTTTAATGAGGTTGTGTTATTATTGAATGAGATTTACGGATAGTAGGATAAATGAATCACTGATATTAGATTTTTGAAATTAATTATGTGGTGTACCTTGTGGAATATTCTTTTAATTTAAAATTAGGCTTGATTGGGATTTAGGGATGGATTGATAACAAGATGAATCAAAAAGTGGGAATTAGTACCTACTAAAATTTAAGGATGAATTAGTAATAGGACGAATTGTACAGTACAAATTGTAAGGTGGAAATGTTTTGTAAGAAATTATAAAATATTGAGGCTTAACTAGAATGTATTTATACTAGTGTCGCAACTGGGGTCATGACGAGACGGCAAAAAAGAAACAAAATCAGAGGACCTACCACCAAAGTTTATTTGGGAAGCTCATTGGAAAAACCCTTTAAAAGAAAATGGTCTTTTTAAACCAAATATGGGTTTGGGAGTCAGTTATGTGTAGGAAAGGTGCTAGCACCCTACAACGTTTGTCATAAAGACGGTTACCCTAATTAAAAGTGCAAAACTAGATAGCTTCAAAAATATTTATTTTACCCCTAATAAAATTTTATTTATTTACAAATTTTATTATTTTGATTTATCAAAAGAATTTTAATTATGAAGAGAAAACTTTATTTTTGGAAAGAAATTAATTTTATTATTTTTGAGATGAACAAGAGTGGACCCCTGCTCCTACGTATCCTCCGGTGCAATGAGGAACTCAAACTCACGTAGTTCTTTGGGTAGAAAAATGGTTTTGTTGGTTGATTTGATTTTTTTATTTTTTATTATTTTAAAAGGTTATTCGATAACCAAACAGAAAGTGCATCCAAAATGATTATCAATACACCTTTTAAGGTTCTTGCAATACCCAAATAGGAAGTGCATCCAAAATGGATATTACTAAAACTTTTATTTAAGAAAAGTTTGTTTTGATTTTTATATTTTTTTATTTAAAAGGATTTTACAATAACCAACTAGGAAGTGCATCCAAAATAGTTATCGTTTCACCTTTTAAGATTTTCATAACAGTCAAGTAGGAAGTGCATCTAAAATGACAATCATTAAATCCTTTTTATTAATTAAACTTAATACATGTATACATATATAAAATATTTTAATATTTCAAATTATATATATAAAATAAAAAAATGATAACCAAATAAGAAGTACATCTAAAAATTGTTACCATTAAGATTTAAAAACTTTAATAATGTCTAAATAAGAAGTGCATCCAAATGGCCTTTGTTGAGTTTAGTTATTTTATTTTAAAGTAGTAAAAGATTAAGAACTATTTTATTACACACTAATTATTATTATACTATTTGTCTTATGCGGAAAAACAAAGGCTCTGCCATTGTTAAATTGGTTTTCCTTTGTTATATATCAATGTTTATTTATCTTAGACTCAACACAATGTTTTCTTAGCCCATCAAAGATTAGCACAACTATTAGACTTCAAAAAAAGGGTATCCTAAAAACGGTGCTAGGCCCAATATGGACCAACAAAGGAGGCAGCCCTCCCCCTTTTTTTTTTTCAAAAAGTTCATGATAGTGGGTCGGGCCCATCAATCTACCTGGGGTCCAGCAAAAAGGGGGTAAACCCCATTAGACCATCTAATTTCCCCAAATCGCAGATCTTCACCCAAGGGCACCACACGACCCTCCCTTATCGTGAGAGTGACGTGAAGCCGACGTGAAGACCCAAGGAAGCGTGGCTGTCGACGATGGCTCGCGCAATGGTAGCACAGCGGTGGTGGTGGTTCGCAGATGCATGCAACGGTGACAGGGAGGCGTCGGTGGTTACAAGGAGGTCTATGTTTTGACAATGCAGTGGTTGATGGAAGAGTCTCGCGTCTTAGCATCGTGATGGAGACGACAGTGGAAGTAACAGTGAAGGATAAAGAATAGGACCTTCCATGCTTTTGCCGCAAGAGGAATTAGGATCTTCAGATGGAGGATGATGTGAGTGAAATTTGCAAGAACCAATGGATTGATTGTGTGAGAAGGAGTGACGTGAAAATTGTTTGTGAGAAAAAAATTTGTGTCCTCAGAGAAAAATGTCTTAATGTCTTATTTATAAGCACTCTAGTCTTTCAAACTTGCTCTACAAGCTAGTATAGCTTGCACTGCAAGCTACTATAACTTGCTTTAGAAGTTTTTTCTAAAATTTCTGTTATTTATATTTTTTCCTCTCATTTTTTCTTTTACAAAATTGGATCAAGGGTTACTAGCTCAAACCCTTTTATTTAGAAATTTCTTCTTTTATTATTGGGTTATAATTGCTAACCCAAACTTTATTCTTATTAATTTAAATTTTCCAATTATGAACTTAAAATAGAATGACTCAATATTATTATTATTATTACTATTCTATTTTTATTATTTTTCTAATTGTCCGAATAAAATTGAGTCTTCACAGCTAAGAATGAAATCATTCTCTTAAAGAGGTAGAGTTAATTGATTAGAAAGATTCATAGTTGGTGTAGAGGATCTCAATGGAGTAAAATTTGTTTAGTTTTTATAGGATAAATTAAGTGCATAATCATCTCCACCAAGTAGGTCCTATTGTAATAAAATAGTTAGACCTTATACGATTTCAGCATTGGTAATATGTTCTATGTTTCTCAATTAGGGAATTATATTCTTGATATGGCTTACGTTCTAAAACTTAGCATAATTATAAGTACATAATTTCGAGGACGAAATTTTTTGATGAGGGGAGAATTATAACATTCTTTTTTTCCTGATTTCTTTTATTTAAAAAACAAAAATAAAATAAATAAATTAGTACTTTATTTTATTTTTTCTTGTTACTATATTTATTAATAGTTTTAATAATTGTGTTTACAGTTATATTTGAATTAATTTAAGATAATTAAAAGATTATATTAATTAGTTTTGGAAAAAATATTATGGGTTTAAATAAAAAAATTGTGTGTAGATTAAAATAAAGTTTTAATATTAAAAAGGGTTGTAGAAAAAAATTACAAGAATTATTATTTGTGTAATTATGTTGCAATTATATTTTAACTACATATAAAAAATTATACTTAATTAGTTTTCAAAAATATTATGGATTTAGATAAATTACAAATGTGTGTGTGAATTAAAATAAAATTTGTAACCTTAAAGATTTAAAAAGGTTGATTGTGAAAACAAAAATTTAAAAGAAAATTGTTGTAATAGAACATAAAAAAAAAAAAAAACTCTAATAGTTTAAGTTAGAACCTCACTCCCTCTTCGTTTGTTGTGTGTGTTTTTTTTTTTCTTTTTGTTTGTTGTTTGTTGTGTGTTTTCCCCACTCCCATTAGATGGCAGCAATTGACATTGATACCACATAGTAGAAGCTTAGTGAGATCTCTCAACGTCTTCCTGTGGTAACCCTCTGGCACTTTGATTCTAAACGAATAAAGTTTCTTTCTTTCTTTTAGATATGATCAGCTTTAGGGAAATGTAATATTGTATTTTAAATCTTTATGTATTTACTATTAAAAAAATCACTTCATATTTTCCAATATAGAAAACATTATGTAAACATTGTTAATATATTTATATTATTTGGGGTGTTACACCATTTATTCTTTCTATATTTTTTATTATTTTCATCTTGCCTTGATATTGTTAGGTGTGTATAATTACAAAGCAGAAAATTGTTCATGTTCATGTACGTAAAATCAAATTAACGTGATTCATGTGATGTTATTTTGTTGCTAATTTTTGTTCCTTTTTATTTGAATAGCTTTTATTTTCATTTATTCCCATTTCTGTTATGTTAAACGTCAAGTATAATATGCATTTGCTATTAAGTTTTGATGTATGCTAAAACTACTAAAAGAAGTTAAAAAAATAATAATAATAATATGAATCAATGTAATAAAATTCCAAAATATTTTTAAAGATGATTCCTTTTCTGTACTACTACTAATAATAATAATCATGAAAATTAAAGTATATAAAATTAAGGTGAAATAAAAAACTCCAATCATTTTGCTAAAATAAAAAAATACTAACAATAATCTTTTATGGAGAAAGGGGTTAATTAATTGGATGTGATATCATCTTAACCCTAGGGCTCTTTAAGACACAAGTTGTGACAACTTGGAAGTCTTAGGACTCTTTCCAAAATATTTCAAATTATAAGTTTTAATTAAATCAAATTTCATAATTTATCAAAAGAATAAATTAATAACAAATGATGATAAAATTTTAATAGAGAAGAATTAGTTGGATGTGACATTCTCTTAATTCTAGGGTTTAAGGATGCAAGTTGTGACAGCTTGTTGTTGTAAAGCTCTCCACTAAATTAAAAAAAAATATAAATTATTGTTTATAATAAGAAGAAAAATATAATATTCAAATCAAGAAAGTACTTAATTAGAATCGAGTAATCCCTGATAGAAAAAGAATTAATTGGATGTGACATCTTATTAATCCTGAGTTTTGATACAAAAGTTGTGATATCTTGATGTCGTGAAACTCTTCTCTAAAACAAAAAAAAAACAAATGTAATAAGTTAAATTAATTCGTAGGTCCCTGAACAATTTGAAAATTTTTAATTAGGTCCCCAAATTAAAAAGTTTTGTAATTAGGTTCTTGATCTTATAAAATTTTTATAATTGAGTCGCTAAAGTCTTTAAACCGTCACAAATTGCTATTTTTTAGCAGTTTTAAGCCATCATAAACTAACATCAAGTACCCAATTACAAAATTTTTACAAGATCAAGGACCCAATTATAAATTTTTTTAATTTAGGGACCTAATTAAAAATTCCTAAATAGTTTAGGGACCTACAGATTAATTTAACCTATGTAATAAGATTAAATTACTTTAAGAAATTGGCTTAGGTGTACACTTGTGGTAATTTTATCTTAAGGACGTATGAGATGTGACGGTTTAGAAATCCTAAAATTAAAATAAAATAATAATAATAATTAAAAAATATCAACATACAAATATTTTCTACCAAAAGAACTATGTGAATCTGGTTCTCCATTGTACTGGGAGATACGTAGAAACAGGGGACCATTCCTGTCAATCTCAAAAATAATAAAATTTAAAATAAAATAAAACCTTTTTTGTAATAAATAAAATCTTTCTTTTCATTGTAATTAGTTTTAGGGTGAGATAAATATTTTAAAAGTTATTAATAATTTGCTTAGTTAATTAAAGGTAACAGTCTTTATGACGAACATTGTAGGGTGCTAACACCTTTCCTACACTTAATTGACTCTCGAGCCCAAATTTGGTTTTCGTAGATCATTTTTTTTTTAATTTTTTTTCGATGTTTTTCCTAAATAAATATTGGTGGTGACTCCCTTTGCTTTTAAATTTATTTTTGTCCCGCAACAATAATGTTTTGTGTAACATTGTTTTTAATTTTAAATTTAATATATTAAATAATGTATTAATACAAATAAATTACTTTAAAAATCATATTGATGGTAATTCTATTAAATTAACGGTGTAAAAATCTTTATACTAATAATACATAAAAATTAAACTTCACATTTAAACTAGTATAAAAAAATAAAAACCATCACACTTAAACTCATTATTCACACTTTAATTAAACAAAAGTTAAAATGGGTCAATTTGGTAGGAGGGAGATTAGTTGGGCGTTAGATAGAAGCTCCAAATACTTCTAGGTTACCCCAAAAAAAAATTAAACAAAACTATCATTTTATATTTTAATTATAAACATATATCATCAAATAAAATATTCAACTAAACTTAGATCCAAAATATATAATAATGGTTAAATTAATCCCAAGGTCCCTATAGTTTTATAGAGTTTTTAATTATGTCCGTAAGGTTAAAACACTTTAAAAAAGTCCTTATAGTTTAAAAAGTTTGTAATTAAATCCCTACATGCTAATGATGTTATAACTTTATTAATTTATATTTAACTTAATTGTACTTTTAGTTTTCCAACCTTCTTCTTATTTACAATTAAGTCCACCAACAACATTAAAATCAATAAACTAATGACTTATTTGATATATAAATAAAAATTATATTATATAACTTAAACTAGAGACTAAAATTGCACATATATTTACTACTACTAAATTAAATAATATTAACATTATATAAACTAATAATATTAAAATTAATATTAATAAATATAAATTAACAATATATACTTGTTAGTATGAATGTAGTTTGAATCCCCACCCTCAGAGTTCATTAATATATATAAGTTAATATATATTGATAAACTTCTAGAAAAATTTAAATATATTAGATATCATATAAATATAAGAGAAGAAAGTTAATTGAAAATAGATCATATAGATATATTTTTTTAGTAAAATATATATAAAAATTATTTCATTGATAATAATATCTTATTTCAAACACTAAAATATACAGAGAAAAAAATTAAGACAACACAATTTTATAAAAAAAGTATTAAAATAGAGTAATTAAGTTATAATATATATATATATATATATATATATATATAGTAATAAAAAGTATAAGTTATTGTCTGTTTTGTTTTATAATTTATATTATTTATGTACTAGTAGTAAATATATATGTAATTTTTGTCCTATATATATTATTAATTTAATATTATTAGTATTATTAATTTTAATATATTACATATATTTAGTATTATTTATTAATATATTTAATATTAATTGTTGGTATAATGTTAATATATTTAATTGGTAGTAGTAATATATGTATAATTTTAGTCTCCCTTTCAAGTTATATATAATATATTTTTATTTCTATATAAATAAAGTTATTGGTTTAGTGGTTTTAGTGTTTTTGGTTGACTTTAAGGTTGGGTGTTCAATCTCCCCTTCATACCTTTATTAATTTCTTTCTATTTTTTTGCATACACTTATATTCAGAGAAAGTTGGATACTAAATTGAAATTAAGTTAAATATAATTAACGAAGTTATAACATCATTAACGTATAGGGATTTAGTTACAAACTTTTTAAACTAGAAGGACTTTTTAAAGTGTTTTTAAATGTAGAACGTAATTAAAAACTCTATATAACATATATCATCAAATAAAATATTCAACTAAACTTAAATCCAAATATATAATAATAATATAAATTATTTACAAATCATAATATATATCCAGTATCTAGTATTTGTAACAAAGTAATTTATTTAAATAATTCAAATCTAACATAACAACTTATGAAACACCAATTTATAAACTTTTTTTTTGAAAATTAACTATTATAAACTTGTAAATCTAATACTTGAACTCTCCAAGATATGTCAAAAACTCATATATTAATGCTAATTAGTTATATATAATACTTTTTAATGTCAATATACATTAATAGTTTTTTTATTACATAGTAATGATTTGAATAATACTTGCTGTTTATAATAATTTGTATGATATTATTAAAATAATACAATTAGTTATATATAATGATTTGTGTAACATTGTTTTTAATTTTAAATTTAATACAATAAATAATGTATTAATACAAATAAATTAAAAAAATTGTGAATAAATATTTATATCCCGATCAAAACTCATTTAACAAGTAGTTTCGTGATGAATATTTTTGGTATGTATCCACAGTTCAATTACCATTCCTAACGTGGAGATTTATGATTTCAAATGAGGAAAAGAACATAAACAGAAATTTTAAAATATTCAAACATTGACTATTAATATGTTAGAAATTATTCCTAACCCTCTGCGGCTAATAACTTTTGAATGGTGCATTATAGGATAAAATATTCCTAACCCTCTAGGCCTGTTACACAAAAAAAAAAATAGTCTGATGTAAAATAATTTAGTAGAGATTTTTAAAAAGGTAGAAACTAATTAATGCCATGTTGAGATTGACTTTCATTGTTGATTTCACGCAAGAAAATGCGATTGTTTTGCCAATCTCTTCTCTCAATTAA
>QUWT01000516.1:0-12355 GCA_004329165.1 Spatholobus suberectus | reverse complement strand
ATCTTCTATTTTTTTATATTTTTTATTTCTTATGCTTTTATTTTGTTTGTAACAGTTATAAGATAGATTGCACTCTGTTGAACCATATGTAGATGAGTTCAATGCATTACTTGGTTATGGAGACACAACAAATGTTGTTGTTATCTTTCAACTTACAAAAGCAAGGATTTTCAAGGTTAAATTTCATTTATATGTACAAGTATCTTGCCTTCATTTTACCTTTAATCCTTTTGATTCTTTTCATGACTTTGCTATTGGAAAAATTAATCTGCAAAATGCAAACTACTATGCCAGATATTTAATCACGATTGTTAAACTTAATATTTGGATTAACTACAATTCAATTTTTTAAAGAAAAATTTCATGTTTAGAGAAATTAACACAGACATTTCAATTTTTTTTAAGAAATAACTAATTGCAATTAAAATATCTCTAATTATATATTTCCCTCATGTTATTGCAAGCAAGATAAATGTGATATTTTTTAAAAAAATTAAAGCAACATCGAAAGTACAGAAAACCTTGACAAGGAACTATGTAACTTTATCACGACATTTATTAAAATGAGATTATTGAATACAATTTATTAAAACAATTAGAAAATTTTAATAGAATATGCAAAGCCTTTTAAACTATTTAAAATTATACAGAAGGAAAGTTAAAATACAAGTATGTTTTCTATTTTATCTTTCAAATGGGGGTTGGTTATATTCACTCATACAATTAAATTGCATTTGAATGTTCTCACAGTTTGTTTCTTATTCATTAGGCATACCAATTCATATACTGGTCACTTTATTCACAAGGGAATTGGGCTCTCTTTGACGATTTCAACACATCATTGGATAAAACTTTGGGAAAACTTGGGAGCCAACCTAAGCAAGTGATCAAATTGTAAATTTTGAATGTTTATACTAATTTCTCTTAGATGAAAAATTGTTTGGAAATTCCAAGAAAAACATTTGGTAAGGAAACACAGCTTCTTTAAAGACATCTAAGATTTATAGTGCAAGGAACAAGAATTATTTCAAAATACTAAAAGAATAACAAAATGAATTAAACTAATAGAGAACATACACCTAATCCTTCTCAAATAACCTTTTGGTTTCACAGTTCAGATGCTTGTAGGTTTTGATGAGTTTTTGAGTATTTATGCCTTTTCAAAGCAACTATTGTTATGTTTTGGTTACACCTTCATATATTTATAGACAACTTTCTATGTAACTACTAATAATTGCTAAACTATCTTAAAATTCAAATATATAACATCCATAACCATTTTTTTCCCTGCTTCGATCTTTATGTTTCTTCAATTCTATATGAATTTTGAGTCTTCAGTTGAAAGCATCCTTTATCTTTGAGTCTTGAATTCTATCATTATATTATGCAATAAGATCAATGGAATTTTTTTTAAGAAAAAATGAGATGTATTAAAATTACAAAAATCCTTGACAAGAAACCATGTAATTTTATCACAACATTTATTCTATATGAAAATTATTTATGATATATATGATTAGTATTTTTTTATCATTATTTAATATTTATTTGTGTATTTTTTTAACATTTCAAAATATTAATTACTTAATTTTTATACTTTAAGATTTTTTCTTTTTTCTTTTGAATTATTTTTAAAAATTTTAAATTAAACTTTCTTTTTCACCTCAAAATCAGCAATATATACTTTCAAATGATTTTTATTATCATTATTTAACCTAACCATTAATTATAATTATAAATACAATTTTATTTTTGTCATAAGTAAATTTTATTAATTAATATATATACTATTTTTATGTTTTGAAAAAATAAATTTTGTCTTTTAAAATTATATTATTGTATATAATATTTTCACAACCCCCACAAAAATACGTTTTACCCCTGTGCGTTGCATAGGTTAACATACTAGTTTATATATAGAGGAGATATTAACCTTTTACATATTTAATATTTAATAAAATAATATATTTTATAACAAATTTAATGTGTCAATTTTATTATTATAATAATTTATCATAAAAAGTGAAAAAATTATTCATATTATATAATTAAAGTAAATATATATCAAATGACCTCAATAAATTTAATAAATTTGTTTATAAAGAACATTAAATACATCCAAATGAATGAAAAGATAATTTTTTATGCTCATGATAGCAAAAAAGATAATAATAAATCATTAACCACAAGAATTTAAGATAATTTATCTTCATAAAACTAAAGACGAGAGGAATAAGATAGTTTAATTAAATCATATAAGTGATAAAGAAATTTAAATCAATATGAAAGTCAAAAGAAATAAACATAATTAAAAGATATAAAAATAATTTATTCTCATAAAATCAGAGATGAGAGAAACAAATTAGTTTTAATCATGAAAAAGATGATAGAATCAAGGAAGAGTTGGGGAAAAGATCAAGGAATTTAAAAATGAGATAAAAGAGGAGGAAGAGGAATATTAGAAGAAAAAAATTTTAGAATGAAGAATGCTTGCATAAGAAAATAATTTACTTTACCTTTGCTTGCTCAAGAGAAAAAAAATTTAAAGGCTTAATTGCATTTTGTGCCACCCAGTTTTATATTTTGTGAATTTGCCACCGTATTTTTTCTCTCTTGCATTTTGCCACCTTACTTTGAAATCTTGCTAATTTTGCCCAATTTTGAGATTTTTATTTAATAAACAGTAGATGATTGGGCAAAATTTGCAAGATTTCAAAAATAGAGTGACAAAATGCGAGAAAAAAAAAACACGTGGCAAAATCTACAAATAATAAAACTTAGGTAGCAGAAGTGCAATTAAGCCAAATTTAAATGTAGTTGAACGTGAAAGATAGTAGAGAGAGCGAAACTTCTACATTCATATAGCTAATATAGTTTGGTAAATGCTAACTAGTACCCTTAAGGCACTGTTAAGGAATAAAAATGAAAAGTTTTATTAAAAAAAATGTCATTAATGCATATCTACTATGATTTCCAATAAAAAAAATATTTTGAATTCCTTAACCAATGCCCTTAGGGAATGGTTAGCAAGACCCATATAGTTTATACATAGAGAGAGGATTTTTTTTTTCAGAGGTAATTTTGACTAGTATTATTTAAATAATATTTATCTTGTTTATTATATAAATCACGATAAACTTATCTTTAATTGTAATTAATTTTAAAGTTTAATTTTATGTACTATAGTATAAAGATTTTTATATTGTGAATGATTAAAACTCATCATAGGTATACTTTTAAAATTAAAAAGTATTATAAACCAATAAGGGTTGGGTCTAGCAGTAGGGGTTAGTTTCCCACAACATGGTAAACTAATTGAATTCTTGTTGAAAGAAGTGTTAAACATTTAATATCAACATTTAGTGTTTGTTTGTGTCTTGAACGAAATTGCCTTCAAAAGAGGATGCATGTAAGAAACCAAAAATAATTATTATAAAATTAATAATCTTACCATACATGACAAATTATGACTACATAATAGTATAAAAAATTTTCACACTATCAATATATTAAATTAAATTATTAATTTATAAAAAAACTATTTATAATAGTAGAATGTTTTGTTATTCAGAAAAGGAATGTTACCTTAGTTAAAATTTTGCCCCCCGTTTCTTTATAAAACGTCTTAAACACTTCTTCTCAAGTCGTTATTATTATTTTTTTAGGTGAACCCAGATATCCTGTAGCCAAAAAGTAATGATTAATTCTTTGATGTACTGAGTCTATTTAAAGGATTGACATTTCTTAATAGTTATGTTTTTACACACAAATCTAGAGATCGAACTCCTGACTACATGCTTAAAGAACAAGATTATCTAGTAACCATATTATACTATGTTGGTTCCCACGTCATTGTATATGGAGTATAAATGTTAGCACATAGGTGGGATACCGTAAAGTTTTTTACTCTATTATTCAAGTTTATTAACTTTTATATTAACTATTTTCAAAGTTATATCTAAGATAATTTCGCTTCTCATATATTATATATCTAAGATAATTTTTGCTTAATTGATATTGTAAAAATTTTTACATTGATAATGCATAATAATTAAGAGTTTAATAGGCATCTATGTCAATGTAAAAAATTTAATTTTGTTAACCAATCAGAAATCGTTATTAGGATGACTTTTAGGCTTTGTTTGGTTTAAAGGAAGGGGGATGAATTTTGATGGAGGGGAGGGGGAGGGAATAGGGATTTTAAAAATTAATTTACTTTTATAATCTTAAAATTTTGGATTTCGAAACATAAGTAGCAATATTTTAGTCAATACATTTGAAATGTTTTAAATTCTCTCTCCTTCCCCTTCACATTCTCCCAATATTGGATGGGAGCAAAATTAGATGAGGAAGATTTTGCCCCTCTATTCTTGTCCTAAAAATTGGACCAAACAATAAACTTTATAAAAATCTCTTTCTCTCTCTTTTATTTTTTCCTAATCAAACACTAAGTTAAGGTAATTATTATTAAAATTAACAAACTTATCATAATAGTAGTTTGTGGTTAAATGATAATATAAAAGAACTTTACACTGCATTTCTTGTTTATTCAAAATTAAACTCATATAACAATTAAACTGATATAACCTATGCTTATTTAGAAATAATTAATTATTAATTTTTGTGTACATGTTTAAAAAATCCGTGTTAAAGAAAACTAAACATACTATTAGTCTAATTCATCTCATTATTGTTGATTTGAACTCTCATTCTTAAATGAGAATATTTTTAAGAATTATTTTTTTTACTAGCTAGTCATGTGTTTTTTTTCTTACATTAAGTATTTAATTTTACTTTTATTTATAATTTTATTTCTTTTAATTAATAATGTTTACATTTAATTTAAATTTTAATATATTATGTAAAATTAAATTATCTTTCATTTTCAAATAATTGAATTTATGATTATTATTATTTTAATGAATTCTAATTTAAAATTTGGTTTTTGACATATACTTCTTCTGTTTCTTTTTAATTATTGATTTTTTAGAAAGTTTTTGTTTCTATTTATATGTCATTTTCAAAGTTTAAGATACCGTTACTTTCTACCTAATTTTTAACTAATTTACACTTTCATAACTAATATACATTTATTGTAGAGTAGAAATGAAAAGAGTATATAAGGAAACCTCAAAACTATTTTATGAAATACAAGAAAATTTATTTCATTTCTTAGTTTGTGTATAAAAACTTTAAACGATACTTAAAAGGAAACGGAGATAGTAACACATAAAATAATAATATTTTTTATTTAAATTACTTTTTTATAATTTTATTTTTAGTATTTAATTTTTTTATCTTGTAATTATTCTTATTAAATATAACGAAATGCCTTGATGGGAGTGCCCTACCAAAGGGTGAAATGTCCATTTAATATAATGAAATATTCATTATTAAGAATAAGATATTTATTATTTTTTTAACTTTTTATTTATGAATTTTAATTAAATTTAAAGCATTGTTAAAATATACAATAAAGTTAGATAGTTATAAGACTTAATGGTATTTTTAGTTCTTAGTTTTTTAATTTTTTTAAATTAATTTGAAAATTTAAAATGATTTCATTTAATTTTAAATACCCTTAATAATTGTCAAAACATAACAAATGACTTGCCACAAAGGGAAGGGACAGTATGGCCATCATAGCTAACTGGCTGCATATGAGGCAGAGCTTGGATTGGATGCGGAAAGGCTGTGTGAAAGTAGACTAGAAGCTAAGGGTTTGTTTGGTTGTGGTAAATTTGGGGAGAGGAGAAGAGAAAGAAGAGAGAGAGTAGAATATAGAAATTTCTCTTTGTTTGTTTCAATGGAAATGGAGAGTTTTTGCACAAAAAAACGTGGGCCCCACATGTTAAAATTTTGTCACTAGATTGAAGAGATTAGAAGGGAAATTGTACAAAAATCCATTGTTGGTTTAAAATAGCCTTCAAAAAAATGTTGGTGGAGCAGAGGAGGCTGTCCATAAAATTGGTAGGGGTGACTTGCATGTAACCAACTAAGGCTCTTCTTTACAGTAGCTTCTTCTCCTTCCACTACCAGCACGAATAAACTCAAGTAAAACGTGAGAGCTTGGCAACAGGTAAGTTTTTTTTTTTTAGGAAATAGTTTTCATTATTGTGATTTGGTGTTAAATGTGGTTAGATCTGGTTCATTTTCCACTTCAATGAGTTGTGTTTGCATGTATTTGCCTAAACCGTGCTGATTAGCGGGTTCCATGGAGGATTCCCATCATTGTCGTCCTTTTTTCAATTGAGAAAATGATTTCCTCAACTGGAAAATTGATTTCAGTTTGGTGAGCCACTTGAAATCGATTTCATTTAGGATAAAATCGATTTGCCGCTATGGTCATGTGAAACCGATTTGTTCTAGGGGCAAAATCGGTTTCAACAATTGTGTGAGGGCGGAAACAAATTTTGAGAAATGGATAATTCGGTTTGGTTTGATGAAATGCAAAAGCAATTTTTCATTTGGATAAATCCATTTTGTTCATGTTTTGTATATATAATTTATCCTATTACAGTTTTGCATGCTATTTAACTAAATTGATCTATGTACAAATTTGATGTTGATGTAAATTGTGTAATTTGGCATGTGATAACATATATTATTGAATCATCACTCTGTAATATGTCATATTACAGAGTGATGAAAAATTGTTTGATGTTAAAAGTCAAGTGTGAGAGTTGGTGTGGCGAGAATTTTTTTTACCCAAAATTAATATATCCGGGTACGGGGTGTACATTAATACATTAAATTTTACATATTATAGTTATTTATTTACAATGTTTAAATTTCAACTCATGAAATATTTGAAATGGTCAGATGGATAGAGATAACAATGTTCAAAATTCTCAAAAACACATATGTTATGAGTGGTTGACAAATATTGACAATGATGAGTTGGATGGAGAGGAGATGCTTGTTAATGGAATGGGAGTTGAGATGTCGATAGTAAGTCATGCTCAACATCAGTTGCAAACAAGGATGCAAGTTGTTGTAATGATGTTGTGCTCTATAGGATATGCATTGAATTTGATGCATTTCTTGTCAAATAAAATCCATAGCTCAGTAATTAATGATGTTCCTCGAAGAGAGGAAAGACATCAGGAGTTAATGAATTATCTTTCATACACGAAGGTGTCGTGATATTATTCGGATGGGGCTTGAAGCATTCATACTTCTATATGAGAAAGTAAAAGGAACTGGTATAGTTTGGGATAATATACTGTCCACGGTGGAGGAACAAGTGGCATAATTTTTGCACATACTAGGTCATAATGTCAAGAATAGAACAATTTTTTTCTTCTTCCATAGGTTCAGTGAGACTGTTAGTCGACACTTCCACTCTGTGTTACATGCTATAATTGCATTAGAAGGTGAATTGTTAGTTCAACCATCCGGAGTTGAAGTGTCGCCACAAATACTTAACAATAACATATTTCATCCTTTTTTTAAGGTACCATTCTACCATAAATTTGGCTTTATGTTACAATGGTTATTTTAATAAGATATTAATTTGGTGAATATGTTTTCATCTTTTATTCTTTTTTTCTTTAAAGGATGTCTTGGTGCCATAGATGGTACCCTTGTCGAGTAAAGGTGTAAAGGGCAGAAGCCCTTCGGTACCGTGGTAGAAAAGACTACCCAACGCAAAATGTATTTACTGCCTGTGATTTTGACATGAGATTTACATATGTTTTAGTTGGTTGGGAAGGAATAACATCTGACTCTAGGGAATTAAAAGATACGTTAAGTAGGGAAGATCCTCTAATAATACCTGAAGATTAGTATTAACTCAATTTTTTGTCGTTCAGAGGACTTGTAATTATATACAATCCTTCTAGTAAAATATGTATGCTTTATGTAGGTAAATTTTACCTTAGGAATGCGGGTTTTTTGCTTAAACGTCAAATTTTGACACCTTATCGTGAGGTTCATTACCACTTAAAGGAGTATTCAGTTGGGCCCTAGAATGCAAGAGAGTTATTCAACCATCGACATTCATCCCTTCGAAATGTAATTGAGAGGACATTTAGTGTTCTCAATAAGAGATTTCCAATTATAGCTAATGGCACCGAGCCTCACTACCCATTTCAAACAATGAGAAATATTGTTGGGCATGTTGTATACTGCATAATTTTCTCATTGGTGTCGACAATGATGAGTCATTATTGATCGAAGTTGATCAATAAATACTTGAAAGTGAGCTTCATACATCACATACACAACAACTCGATTATGAACATAGGGCTAGGGCAGAATTAAGGGATAACATTGCTAATGCAATATGGAATGCTTATCAGCATTAACTTTTTTATGTTTTTAATTAATAGGTTGTTGGTGCTATTTGAAGTTGGATTCGTATTGTACTTAATGACAGTTTGAGTTATATTCTATGTACGAAATGTATTTTGAGTTTAATGATGTCATTATTGTTCTTATAAGTCTCAATAGTTACAATTTTTTTTTCATATTACATTTACTAGAAATGAATGGGGCAAAAGGACACATAGGTGACTCTAGTCAACCTCCAAGAGAAATGGTAAGATGAACAGATGACATGGACAAACTTTTATTACATGATAGTTGAAGAAGTTCACAAAGGAAATAGGGTGGATGGAAGTTGGACATCATTGGCTTATACAAAAAGTCATGTAAAAAATAGGCACAAGACCATGAAGGATTGATGGCGTGAAGTCCATGACTTATTCAATGGACTAAGTGGATTCGCTTGGAATCCAGAGTTAAGGAGGTTTGAGGCCAAGACGAAGTTTGGGAGGATTTGATAAAGGTAAAAGTTAGTAAACATTTTCTGTTTTAATTCGTTTTGCTAAGCCAAAGATGAATGTTAATTATAATTAATGTTATGCATAGGCTAAACCTTCTACTACAAAGTGGAGAACATGTCAAATCCGCCAATATGACTTGCTTGAAGAGCTCTATGGTTCAGACCGTGCTACTGGGAGCTTTGGCTTAACTCCTAGGCAAATTCATCAGTCCACGGACAAAGAATATAAGACCATTGATCTGAACGACACCTTTGATGATACAATGGGGGCTGATGCTGGTTTAGGGAACTTTGAGGACGTACATGTGTCCACTTCAAATACCAAGACAGTTAGTATGAATGATACACATTCAAATCCATCTGGGGGCATGTCAACATCAAGGGGAACTAAGCGAAAGGCACCAATGGTTGATCTTATAGATGCTCAAATTGATAAGCTGACTACAGGTCTTGATCGAGTGGCGGAAGCAATTATAAGCAAAAATGTGTTAACTGAGAAATTATCTCAAGTCACGGAAAGATAAGTCGACATTGCTGAGTGACAGGTGTTAGCCCTTAAGAAGCAGAATGACATTATCAATGAGCAACTTAATGTACTTAAGAGAAGCACAGCACGAGTGTACTCAGAGGAAGACGTGTGGGAGTTGTTGGATGACATGAATTTGATAGATGATCATTGCATGCAGTGTTATGATTTTCTATGTAACAATGAAAGACAAAGGTGTAAATTGTTTGGTGTATCCCCCCCCCCCCCCCCCCCCATTTAAGGCTTTCAACATGAATTAAAATGATGACTAATGGTGGCTTTTAGTAAGGTTGATGTGAACTGTGATTGGTAGAATGACATGACTGATGGTGTGGACCTATATAAGCACTTTGGTTGTTGTATATTTTGCCATCCTTAGAGAAGGATGTTTTTTGTAATTTTTTGAGAAACTTTATCCTTGCCGAGTCATAATGTAATGTGCATAATGAACCATTTTGGTTAAACAATGTAACTACTTTTACTGAATGATGTGTGTTTTATAAGATTTCATCTTATTTTGGTATTTGATTCATTTGTTCTTATGATATTATGTATGAGACTCAATTGCATATTATATTGAACAATAATCATATGTATTTGCTTACTGATTTTATAGTTGATACTATTGTCGTCAATGTTATGCTTGGTGCAGGATGATGGGAAAAGATGGTTCTTCTAAAGAAAAAAGAAAAAAGAAATAGAGATGGTAATGAAAAGAAAAAAACACGAGGCAACGAATAGGGAAGTGGTGTGAAAGATAATCCTATGGATCAAATGTTGGATTATAGTCGCTATTTCAGCAAACGTGATCAAGTCCGTATATATCTTGTTGAATTTCAAGGTAGAGAGGTTATACAAGCTAAGATAATGGATTTTGACTATTTTTAAAGTAGTGGACTTCAATTTACTGAATTACTCTCAGTCCAAGGCCTCCAAGATTTTGTGTCTTTAGGTGGTACGGTTCACCTAGATTTAACAAAGGTATTCTATGCCAACTTGAGTGTTTTTGGATAATGGTGACCTATGTTCGGAGGTTATGAAAATAAAGATCTGAGTTAGGCTACATGATTGGTTAAGTTTGGCTAACTTGAAGTACCAAGGTCACAAGTTTCATGTGTCAAATATAAAAGACTGGGCCAATTATGATCGTTTAGAGGCATTGGCTACAATGATTAGACCTAGATTGCAACCAAGGAACTTTAAAAATGCTAGTTGTTTGGCCGTTGAGGATAGATTGCTTCATTGTGTGTACACACATATATTAATCCCACGTGGGAGTAACTATGCATCCATTCACCAAAAAGACATTTTCATTCTTTGGGCCATGAAACAACACATCCGGATTAACTGGCCATACTACATTTGTCAGCATATGATGAAGTGTACAGACAACGGCATGCCTCTTCCGTATAGATTACTAATTACAAAAATATTACAACATCACAATGCGTGGCTAGGATTGGAAGCTGAGATTGTGCCTGGTTGGCCAAATAAATTCAATGAACATAGCCTGAAGAAATTAAAAGTGATACAGGTCAATGGAGTGTGGCAACATGTTGATATTGGAGTCAACCAGCCGTAACCAGAAGAAGAAGATGGAGTTGAATCTGAAGATGGCTAGGAACTTGAGCCAATGGCTTCTCATGCACCTCATGCTGCCCATGATTATGAAATGTTACATCAATTTTTTAGTGGTATTCAAGGTTTACAAGGTAGCTTAGAAAGTTTATCGATTACCGTACGTGGGGCATTCAAAGAGTGGACAATAGATTTGATGAATTTGACAAATGGTTCAAAGATCTTGAGCGCCTTCACCATCGTGGTCCCTTGGAGTAGAGCAATTTCATGTTATTTGTTACTTTTCTATCTGTAATATGTACTTTGTTAACGCTCATGTGGTTTTATGTTTTTGTGGAACACTTATGTCTTTTTTCATGTGCACTAAACTTGGATGTATTTTTTTTTTATAAACCATCATGAATGTTTTTATTATTTCACAACTAACTTCCTTGCCCAACACCAAAGCTAAATCCATTTTTTAAGCATTAAGTTTGAAAATTTTAAATCTCATTAGCAACAAAATCAATTTTGAGGGCCCTAAAATCAATTTTGTTAGTTGTTTCCAACATGCAGACGTCTCTATTTGCATTTGAAATCGATTTTCCTCCTCCCAAAATCGATTTTGCCACATTTATGTCGTCAAAATCGATTTCATCTTCATTGAAATCGATTTTGTCAAACTGCATAGGCATTCGAGCTCTTTGTCATCCATCAGATTCAATAACAAATCGATTTTAATCAAAAGAAATCGATTTCAATGTCAAATAATTTAAAAAATTTGAAAATAATCGTGATATACGTGAAGGGTATAAATGTAATAAGCCATTTCACTTCTTTTCTTTTCTTTTATACCAACAACTTTACACATCTACTTTCTCTCTATTTCTCTTAAACCAAATAACTATTAATTTCTCTCTATTTTCTTCTCTTCCCTTCCCTTCCTTTCTCTCTATTATTTCCTCTCTACAAATATAGGTAACTGAGAATTATGACATGGGGTGGGAGGAAAATGGTAGTAACACATTTTTTGACATATTATTTTGAATAATTTTTTTATATTGGTTAAAATTTATTCAAAATTATTAAATCTTATGAATTTTACATCTTATTTAATTTTTTATAATTTTGTGATTTTAAAAAGTATATTGCTGACGCACTTTTAAAATGGGGTGATTGCATTTGCAGGCTTGCAGCAGCGGAGCCTTGATAACGTAGTTGCTCTCAAATTTTGACATCAAATAAAAAAAAGGAGAAGCACCAATAACAATTTTTTTCTAACACATATTTTATTATTAATTAAAATTTATTGAAAATTATAAAATATCAAGTTTTTTTATTGTATAATTTTTAATAATTTTAATTAATAATAATAAATGTATTTTAAAAAATATATTACTTCATTAAAAAAAATGTGGAGGCTATTCTGTATAGTTTCTACTTTCTAGGCTTCTAGCTAGATGTGCGTTAAAAGGTTCAAGCTA
>QUWT01000515.1:0-21086 GCA_004329165.1 Spatholobus suberectus | reverse complement strand
AGAAGCAAGATCAGAACACACGCTGAGGGTGAACCAAAGCAGAGGATACACTAAGATGCAATGAGCTCTGTTCGACGAAATATGAGACTGAACGACCCACCCAGCAATCTTGTCACAACATGCTTTTTCAATATATATTCAAGTTCATCCAACAACGTGGGAGCAGTGTCGAGATATTTTGCTTGTACCTAGGGAGTAATGTTGCGCCTGTCTGACCTTGGAATTTTATAGAGAAGAAATAAAAAAATTACGGTGTCATGTGTCATTACTTCGAACCCAAGAGACCTCTACCTTTTTATAATGTGCTCTTGGGAATTCTCTGTCACCAATACGTCAAGGGAGCAGCTGTTTCAAGGTTCTGCAAAAGAAAAATAAAAATGTTGAAAATTTGGGTGTTTTTATTTTGCACACTCCATTACATTCTAAAGCACATATACGGCTTGCTTTGCCATGTTGTTTCATTAATACATAGTTTAATACATGCTGGTTGACTATTGACATTAAGCTTTTTTAAATGCATAGCTTGTGTGTCGAGGGCTTAAATTAACATATTTAAGCAATTTATTCTTATCTCATAACCGACTTAACCAAACCTCGTTATTTCCTCTGCTTCTAGCGCGATGACATAGGTACATTTTACACGATGACATTTGAAAAACACGTTAAGATAAAAGAGGCCTCTCTGCATCACACTCACTCTCTAAGCCATCTCCATCTGTGTGTCCTTCTTTCCCTTTGGCCCAAAGAACTAAGTAGAGCCCAGTGAACATGAGAAACATACCTGCAAGGCTGCAATACAGTGTTATAGTGAGAATAAGATACTAAAAGTGGGAATGTAATTGGCATAAGTCAGTAGCCACTAGCTAGGAATCTTAATAATGTACCTTCCAATACTAATAGAGTCTCCTAGGGTAACTACCGAGAAAATAACAGAGCAGACTGTACCAATAGGGCTAAACATGGAGACAAACACTGGCCCTCTCTTCTTGAGTGCCCACCCATTGAAGCTCAGGCATATTCCACTCACGCACCTGCCTGCGCATTTAGAATTTTTATGCCTTTAACACCCATCACAGTGAGAATATAAAAAGTTGCATACATGGTTGGTAGAAATGACCATACATTCTTGCAAACACTTCACTAGATACCATGCTTTGCTAAGTGACAATGAAAATTTAAAGCTAGAGTACACCCAATTCTTGGCCCATGTTATCACTGTTTCAACATGCAAGAGCAACACTAGACTAAGCATCAATAAAATCAAAAGACATTTCGGTTCTCCACATGCATCCTTCTTTAGAGACATCCTGTTCGAGATTAAATGTGAACACATTTTCCTTGTCGATAAAATGATGAGACAGAGTGGGAATTACCAGAATAGAATAGCCAATCAAGTCTCCAGAGCTCACAAGTAGCCAACCAGCTTTCAGTTTGCGGTCTTCAAGTAACTGAACAATTGCAGTCATGAACGCCCCAAACAAGGACGTTATTGCACCCAAGGACATCGGTGCAGGAAAATCTCCGAGAGTAAAAGCCTGCAAGAACAACAATTTTTGTTGAGTTGTGAAATTAAGTAGATTTCTATCATCTTTCTTATTTGATCACAAGTTACCTGCAGGACAACGTTGCTTGATAAAATCAAGACTGCAACCACGAGATAGAGGCAACCGATTATCTTCTGTATGTCAAAGGTAAAACCTGATGATGTCTGTGATAATTGAATTGTAGCATTTTTCTCGGTTGCAGGAGCAGAAATGCTTTGCATTATGCTCATCGTGAGAGCTCCGAATACACAGAGCAATGTACCTAGGGTTTTTACTTTACTATACTTGTTTCAAGTTGACTTCCTCTAACCTGTCCAATGCAAGAATTTCCTATACATTACCAAAGGGGTAATTAGTAGAAGGTGCATTGTTGAAGCATTAAGCATATTCCTTATTTTTGGCTCAAATGTGAATTGTAAATCTTTATTTTATAACAAGATAGCGGTGTATATGTCAAGCTGTTTTTCCGAATGCTTTCCAATACAACCCATAATTATTTTGGGCTAAAATAGTAGTAGTAAGTACACACCGTCCTCTGCAATAAACCCTTTTTATTTCCTGATTTCCCTATCACATTCACCATTTGGGGATGATTTAGAGCAATAATAAAACTACCAAAAACCAAATAAAATAAAATTACCCAGAAATCCATGCAATGATGAAGATAAGACCTGGGGCAAGGTTTGGCATGGCCGTTCCCATTGCTGGCGAAGTAAGATTGATTCCTTTGAGGAATAAATACTGGAAGACTAGTCTGCATAACAACGGCCAAGAGAACAAAAACAACAATTCGTATCATATTTTAGAAATATGACGAACAGAAACACAGAAAGGAAAATAAAAAACTAATACGTAACCAGTGAAAAAACTCCACAAAGATCAGGACCACTAATACAGAGGATTATTAATATTACAAATTGGATTTTCTTTTTTTGACTGATATTGCAAATTGGATAAACAAACCTTAAAATCGTGGGATTGTTATGTGATTTGACTAGTTTTTCTTTCTTCTACATAAATAACGATTAGGGATACATAATTCGTTATTTCAATTTCAACAGTATTATTTCTTTTGATTCAAACACAACCTGCAATTGAACTAATTAAACATAATCATTATCATGGACTGCTGAAGCACTAAAAAGAAGTCAAACGAAACAACAAAACAATCACTTCTTTGATGCATTACCGACTTAATCTAATGTCATCATCAATCGGTAATCATTTTTTCCCCAAACACTTAACCGGAACATTATGAAAAAAAATGGTAAAGGAAATTAAATTATATTTCTTACCCTCCAAATGAAAGACACAATAGCTGCATAATCAACTTGAAACTGCATTGCTTGGGCCACTTACTCCTGCAACGGATACAAAACGTAACGAAATTAATCTTCAAATAATTCCCATCCAAACTGAATATGGAAAGTAAAAATGCCATTTCTACTATTCATTTAGAAGGAGAGGGGAAAGTAGAGAGAAAGGACCTTTCAACACAGAAGGCAATGGGGAAGAGAATAAGGAATGTTGCCAGAGAAGTTAAAATGATAATGGTAAGAGAGCTGAAGCCCAATGACATAGAATAACTCATCAACACAGCGTTCCCTGCGTAGATAAGTTGCACTCCTATCAATCCTCCAATTATTGCTACATCTTCCATAGCTCCTCCATTTTCCACCATCTTCATCTTTTCCTCCAAACAAATTAATCAAACTGGCTCTTTGATATCTGCCACCAAGAGAGGATACCTATATTGCATCCTATCCTCTCTTCATTCTCTTTTGGGCTTTCACAACCCCACGGCCTTTATTTTAACTCCCCTCCAATAATTGTGTTTCGAAACTCAGATTGCACTTGTTTGTTTCAGGAAATGGTAATGCGTATGCAAGCTGCTATGCTTCTTCTGCATTTGCCTCTTATGGGAAATCTTTGATTCATTCCATGTTCGAACCAAGCTAACCTTCACGATATTTGTGTCCATACCACCCTGTCTTTTTTTATTATTGTTCAGTTTTCTAATATATAAATAGTGGTGATTGATTGGTTAGCGTTGATCTAAATCTAGATTTTTTCCTTAAAAATAGAAGAAGATTATTCCTACCGTTTTCTACTTAACAGATGAAATGGAAATTTTGATAGATATTTCTACAAGTTCATTTAGTGCGGATCGTTTAACTCCAATATTGGATAGATGCCCATGCAATGAACGGTGTGGAAGTGAGTTTGAATAATGTATATCGTGCTCGTGCAGCCATGCATGTGCCGTAGTGCCCCTGCAACAATTCCACCCCTTCTACGTGGGCTGATCCAGAATCGAGGGGCTAAATCTGAAAATAAAAATGAAAATAAAAAACTGAATAGAACGTAACGTAGCTTCGTCTTCCAATAAATAAATTACAGTGAAATAAATGACAAATGCCTAATTAATTGTCTTCCGGTAATCAAAACAGAGCGAAAAGATATTAGAATGGTCGGTTAAAACTTTCTACGATAACGCACTGATCAAGAGAATATCTGAACAGTTTTGTCAAGTATTTATATTAATAATAGCAATACTACTGTTTTTTTTTTTTTTTTAGGGTCAGGAATACTCCTGTTAGAATAATGATAAGTAGATAAAACTATCTGTGTAATCTAATCTAACAGCAATTCTAAAATAAAAGTTACTAATACATACGTGTCATAGTATGTTTACCTCTTACTATTTTTTTTATTTTATCTTTTTATATTTTGTTTTGGAAACATTTTCTTTGATCTTTTGTTATTTTCTGATATAATAGAAGAGGTTACACTTGTACTCTTCACACACATTTTTCGTCCCGGAGTCCTGTGTTGGAGAGGTATAAAGTATCGTATCAGATAAATAAAAATAAGTAAAAGTATATATCATAAAGAAGTTAAGTCACTTAATCGAATTTTCTAGCTTACATACGTCCCACTTTTCACTCTGCATTGAGCCTGTGCGAAATTCCCCTATCCTAGTGATTTGGGACATACGAGACGGCAATCCAGAGGAATACATACTCGTATTAAATAATGATTATATGTAGCTGACATTGGAAAGCCATGCGAAGGCTTCTCTGCAACGAAGCACGAAAATTCCACGAACCTCATCGTCCCCTTGCATTTCCATCACCCTTAGCATGTAGTACTAGCTTGAATCATACTCATAATATCGTAGACAGTAATTTGAATTGGGTGGATGTTGCTGAGGTCCATGTCCAAGGCCGAACCCAATGCTGAGGTGGCGCTATTAGAGGCCTCTCGTGGAATTAAACCAAATTCCTTTGCTCTTGTTAACCTAATTGGACTAGCCTGCAACCTGAACTGTCCCTCATTCGGACAACAACTCCACAGTTATGTTTTACGTTCTGGCTATTTTTTCCCACATCCATGTCTCCGCTTCCCTCATCAAATTTTACGTCAGAATGCACTCATTTAGTGACGCCCACAAACTGTTCGTTGAAATTCCTAACCGAACGTCGTTTCTTGGAACACTTTGATATCCGGGTACGTCCACGCTGGCCAGTTTCGAAACGCTTTGTCTCTCTTCACACGCCCAGAAAAGTCCCACGTTTGTGCCGACGCATTCTCGTTCACGTCGCTTTGTTCAGCTTGTCCCAACTGAGTCTCTTCAAACTGGGAAGCTCAATTCACTGCAAGACAGTGAGACGGGCATGGCTAGTGGCACTGTCGTGCCAACTGCTTGATTGACATGTATGGAATGCGGGTCTGTTGAACGTGCTGTTTCGGGCATTCTCTGAGACCATTGACAAGGACGTTATTTCTGGAATTTCAGTCATAGCAGCAAGTGCAAACAACGGACACATTGAACTGCTTACGAGTTTTGCACCTCATGCCCAAACCTGATACTATTTCCTATATGGGCTCATAAATGAATTGCTCAGGCAGGGAATATGGAAGATGCTGTTCAGGTTTTGTCATCACTGCCAAGTCCAAATTCATCTTCTTGGAATTCTGTAATTACCGGATTTGTGAATAGGAATCGAGCTAGGGAAGCTTTGGATATGTTCTGTAAAATGCACTCTAGAAATGTACATATGGATGAGTTCACATTTTCAATCATTTTGAATGGAATTGCTGGTCTGTCTGCTTTAACGTGGGGATGCTGATTCATTGCTGCACCATAAAGTGGGGTTAGATACATCTGTGGTTGTTGGGAGTGCCCTAGTTGACATGTACTCAAAATGTGGACAGGATAAGAATGCTGAATCAATCTTCCATGCACTTCCTAACAAGAATTTGGTGAGCTGGAATGCAATCATATCTGGCTATGCTCGCAATGGTGATCTGCACGAGTCATCCATCTCTTCGAGTTGCTGAAAAGGGGAAGAGATATAAAACCTGATGGTATCACGTTTCTTAACCTTATATCGGCATGTTCCCATGATCAAATACCATTGGAGATTGCAATTCATTACTTTGAATCTATGATTAATGAGTATAAGATTTCACCATCCACTGAGCATTGTTGCTCAATGTTACGGCTCATGGGGCAAAAAGGAGAGCTGTGGAGAGCAGAAAGGTTGATACATGAACTTGGTTTTGAGTCTTGTGGAGTGGTTTGGAGGGCTTTTGCTTGGTGCTTGTGGAACTCGGGCAGATTTACCAGTAGCAGAGATTGCAGCTGCCAAGGTGATTGAATTGGAGAGGGATGAAGATTATGTTTATGTGATGATGTCTAATATGTATGCATCTTTTGGAAGATGGGAAGATGTAAATGTAATTAGGGGACTCATGAGTAAGAAAAGAGTGAGGAAAGAAGCGGGTTCTAGTTGGATAGAAATAGATAGCTCTATCTCGTCTCTATGAACCCACAGTATAGGAGCGAGTGTCTCGGTTTTTCTAGACGAGAAATGACCAAAATATTGAGTTGTTTGTTCATTATTTGCTCCAATTTACATCTTTCATCTTACTAAACTGCCATTGTCCCAATATACAGTTCTGATGACACCACATCCAAGAGAATCAACTAAGGATCAGCTATTGGTGATGACAATTGGTAAGAAATGTGAAAAGGAAAGGTATTGAGGGCCAAGAGAGGTGAAGCAGAGGGTACCCTGTTGGATTTAATAAGCCAACGGGATGCTCTTTGCGCGATTTCGTATCAAATTTCACAATTCACCCCACAAACAAGAGTCTAAGGATTTAAAACTTAAATATATTTTTTATTTATTATTTATGCATATATTTTGTAATATAATTTTAGTCATTAATTTTTAATGAATAATTATGGTCTTGTATTTTTAATTTTTAAAGTGTATTTTTCACATAAGTCACGCCTTTATATATAAACATACGATTATAAACAAGATTTTTTTTTATCATTATTACATCTATTTTTAAGTGTATGGGATGCTACTTTACATTTATATATGTACAAAATTATATTCTATTTTTACATAAACCCTGATATATTATTAACACCACTATACTCTTTTTTATTTCTATTTAAATCATTTATTAAATTAAAAAAGAAAAAATATGCTGGATCTTGTAGGGCGAGTTATTGGGCCTTGAAATGGAATGAATAATATTTAACTGCCTGTGTCTATTTTATGATTGTACTTTTTTTTAATTTCTACTCTGTTCTAGCTAGGTGGGGTGGGGGAAAACAATGGGGAAAAGATATCTGCCAATTTCAAAATCTATATATTACTAAACTTCGTTAGACTTTAGATTATTCGTTGTCCATGTTGGCTGTAATTGTGATTCACAATATTTGCTAAAATGCTTTTGGACTTTTCTAATCAGTTATACATTAAAATATCTGCCGATTTCAAAATCTATATATTACTAAACTTCATTAGACTTCAGATTATTCGTTGTCCATGTTGGCCTATGGTTGTGATTCACAATATTTGCTAAAATGCTTTTGGACTTTTCTAATCAGGTATATATTAAAAGATATTCTAGGTTTATTATTTTTATGTAAATTTTTATTTCACTTTTATATCATCTTGAGTGTAGACTATAGAGTGTCTTTTCAGGTATTACGTTCCGTCTCTAACTACTGGATCCTCAGGACCAATGGATGATGAATAATTCCACATTGTCACGTTGGACCATTCCATTGGATAGCGAACGGATCAGTTTCATTTGGCTCCAAGTAGGAAGAAAGGAGGCTTGGGCGGGAATGTTAGTTAACATTGATACCTATTACGGCCAAGTGATAGTCATATATATCTTCAATACGAAGAGATTCCTTAGTTCCTCCCACTTGCCGGGTTAGGCATACACTTACGGGATGTTATTCTATATATCCTCTTAGACCAACTGAACAACTTCGTAATTTCTCATGGATTTCCCATTGGACTCTTATCCATTCCTCCCAGCCTTTTCAATCTTCCCTTTTCCATGGGTCTTGTCCTGCAATTGCTGTCTCAAATCCAATCAAAAGTGCTTCCACCTTTCCCTGCTCGAAAGTTGTATGATGTATCTTATTTCTATGGAAAAAAAAATAATTCGACCGATTAAAAAAATATCTATTGTACCCAAAAATAAAAAATAAATCTAAGATACCGTATAAGATGAATCACTTAGGGCTTTGCCCATGTGATTGAACTTTACTTTCTGTCCTTTCTTTTTCTTTTTACATATATATGGTCAAAGAATGAAAATACATGTATAAAAAAAATCAAGCATGTAAAAATAGTATGAAGAAGGCAAGAGGCAAAGAGAGGGTCCATTTAGAGAAACCGGCTTCCAACCCAACGGCAGCGTTTAACGAATTCCGAGACTGCAAGAAAGAACTAAAGGTGAAGTTGGGGTTAGAGCCATAAAGAGCTTGCACTCCCGCCACGTCATCAATCTTCAAGTCAACCTTCTTTCTCCTGGGACTCAGGCTAGGGAACATCACTGCTTCCTTCACCGATGAGTGACCCAACCCAAGCACGTGCCCTATCTCGTGCGTGGCCACAGATTCCAAATCAACGGCCACCCTGGACTCCTCGCGCTCGACATCAACGGACCACGTTTCCGCCGCATCCAAGTGGAATCTCCCGTTCTGCGGGAGAACGCGTGGGCCAAAACCCCCCAGCACGCCATCAAACGGCTCTCCGTCACCGTGGTCGCCGAGATAAAACCCGATCGTGATGTCCGCCCTGTCGTACTCCGCCGTCTCCTGAAAACTCACCGGAATCACCGACGCCCACCGCGTGAACGCGCGCTCGAACACCGCTCGGATTTCCGGCGCGCTCACGCGGTCGATCATGTTGTACGGGGAGAACGCGTACGTGAGCGTCATAGGAGAGCCCCGCGTCCACCGCGGCTTCCCGTTGAAGTAAGCGTAGCGACGCGTGGGGTGGATTCCGTGCGTCGCGGCGTCCGAGACGCCGCACCTCGGCGCCACGATCGCGGATATCGTGTCGGAGTCGAGTTTTTCCGGTGACCGGCAAGCCGAGCCGTTTTTGGTAACGGACGACGGCGGACTCGAATTGAGAATCGAAGGTGTCTGTGAAATTCGGCGTCGTTTCGGGGAGGGAGAGGTAACCGAAGCGGTGGAAGTAACTTTTTCAGTTCCGACATGCCGCTGACGTGGCTGCCTCTCTCGGCGTGCAAGAACTTCGAGAAATCGTGCCACGTGGCGTTGTGCGTTTCGGTTTTTTCGGATTCGGAGGTTACTACGGTTACGGATTCGGGAACGATCCTGGCGGGAAAGCAAGGGCGCCAAAGGAAGAGGGCTACACAGAGGAAGAAGAAGTTAAAGTAACTGAAAAACGGAAACATAACTATGTTCGTTATGGTAGTTACGTTGCGGGGGAACGAACGAAGAGCTCAATTATAAACTCTAATAAAGAAACGTTATGGAGATACAGAATATGTGATAAGCGGTATTATCATAAGTGTGAGTTTAGAATCATATATATGTATGCGTATGGAGTTGTCTTTGGTGTGATCGAAGCCCACGGAAGTTAATTAGGGTGATAAAAGATAAGAAGATTCTGCCTTTTTGGAGTGTGATGGTGGGTAAACTGCTGCTTCTGTTTCTATTTAAATTATATTTTAAGTTTAATTTTGTTTGCCTATGGTTGTTTTCATGTGACTGATGGAAATTGCAAAGAAAACGGGAATAGGGAGTAACTCTAAATCAGATACGGTTTGTTCGAGTTTAGTTGGGTTGAAGAACTACACTTATGTTGGTTGACCGAATTTGGTGGAGAGGAATGGTTTTAGCTTGTGAGATACGACAAAGACTTGACATTTGAGAAATAATTACGCAATGTGTGACAAATAAGGCCTCCTCGGCTTAATTCCTCAATTAAAACTCTCTTTATATATATATATATATATGGTGCCCTACAATAGATTGATGTTGCAAAAAATTAATAAAATAATATATATTTGAATGGAGGATGACCGGGGATAAAGTATGGCATGAATCACAACTTAGCTGATTGAAATTGTCCATTGGGTTTTTCCATTTCATAGTCAAGTTCAAATTTTAGTGAAGCTAACAAGAAAGTGCTGCAACTCTGGTCTAAAGAACGGATTTCTGTGTTCAACAAAACGCAAACGCATATGGACGAACATAAGTAGTTTTGGTCTAGTCCTCCGGAAGAGGTGGTTTCTATTCAGGTCTCCTCTCCTCATCATTTACTATTCTCAATTCCATCTCTCGTTTTCGCCCACACAATACCCCGTATTTTAAGAGGGAGATCTTTAAATTCTTAAAGCAAGTAAATTCAAATTAATGAAAGTAATAATTCAAAACATAGTGAATGATTGTATATTGTATAGGGTATAAACAGAACAATCAAGGATTACGGCTTACGCCGTTAATTAGCTATAGCTCAAACAGTTAAATAGGATGATCAAGGTCAACGCAACATAGCGTAACTATGGAGTCAAATGGATTTTGTTGCGTAATAGTAAGTATACTTTAACAAATAGATTATAGCACGTACGCACACTTTAAACCTGCCGGGATTCGTTGCATTTGTTCAAATTTGTGTTAGGTATATGCAGAATGAAGTTGAGAAGATGACCAAAATTACAAGATTAGAGATGGTTTAGTATTTTGCTTCTTGCTTATGATTTGAGTTATTGTTTAATTATAATATAAGGACGGTTAAGGTCCAAGTGATCTATGTATTCGCTTTCAATACGCCATTAGGTTATCTAGATTATGGAAGTGCCACTAGCCCTATGTGAATTATTTTTCTCATAGTCATTTCGTATAGAGGGTCCTACTTTTTCTCGCGCGCGCATACTGGGGTTTGGGGTTGCTTTCTGGGCCTACTTTTCTAATTTGATTTTTCATTCCAATAATAATGTATCAACGTTGTTACTATTGTGACGAACGTTTGAAACCCTGTTACGGACGCCGGAAACAAAGATAAGCAAAGAAAAAACGAAATTGTATGTATATGTGAAAGAATACGGAGTAGAGAAGGTAGAGCAAAGGATGAGCCGGCGAAAGAATGTGGAATTGGTCTTCACTTTCTGATCTATGAATTGACTATATTAATCAAAGATTGACCAGAGTCTTTTCCAAATGTGTCTTCGTTCAAAAACAGAGACTTTAAGCCTTTAACTTTTTCGACTAAACTCGCTGCATCTTTTACATTTTCCCCCGCCAGTTGTGGCTGAATCAAGAAGAACATGCAAAATATGTACTATGTAACCACGTGGAACGTACAGAAGAACCAAAATAATTATAAATCATTAACCTGTAACTAGTGCAACAAGCAAAACAGCCTCTTTCTCTCTATCTGGACGTCATTAACACTTTGTTCTGCAGTAGAAATAGAGTGAATGAAATAAGAAAGAGAGAAATAGAGAAAATAAAATACTTAAGAAATAGGTAGAATTGTGGATTGTTTTGTTTGAGAAAAATTAAAAAGAAATAATATTATGAAGTTGTTTAGTTTAAATGGAAAGAGAGAAGAGAAATTGAATTAGAAATAAAAATACTATTTTGCCCTTATATGTAATGTGACACATACCATTCCCAACCATGGTTGTTTAATTGATTGTATGTTCTATTTAATCGATTAAATGGCAAAGAGCAACAACACTTGATTAAACTTCAATACGTCCATAATCGATATGAGAAAGATATAATTGCTTATCAGGACATCTATAATCAATTAAACAAGTTTTAAAATCAATTGTGAGAGGTAGCCAATGCAATAGTTGATTATAGGTGTACACAATTGATTGTGTAACAAATAGGCACCGCGATGTTGAAGAAAAAATCAATTATCATTGCTACCAATCGATTACTTGGTAAAGCAAGACTATTTGTGAGTGTATAGTAGAAAAGGTTAATATGGGCAACGTTACTCTCTCTCCTCACCTCTCCAAATTTTATGTCATTTTCTGCTTCTTCACCGAACATTTTTTTTATGTAGGACCTACTATCTTTATATTTCTTTCTATGTATTTCATCACAACCAAATAATCTCAATTTTAATCATTCTCTCTATTTCTCTCTCTCTTCTCGATTCCATGCCATTTCATTCTACCAAACAAGCATAAAATATTTCTTGATACTAGATTTGAATGCATACTCCACCTAAACGTTAAACCTAAATTGGAAGAACTAATGCCAATAATTGCATAATAATAAATTTTTCTTAAAATAATATATATAATCTAAATTTATGAAATGGAAAATACATAAATGTCCTAGGGAGTTTGAGTAACCTTCTTCCCTCCCTCTCATTCCCTTGTGAGGAACAATTATTCATTAGGTGTTTTTTTTTCTTTTGCATTTGATTGTCTAAATTGTCTTTCTTTCAACTTTCTTGTACCTTGGTTAATTCTTTTAAAAAGGAAAAAAAAAGTAATAAATGAATTTGAATCCTCTTTAGAGCTGGCAAAATTGGCCTGGTTCGATAGGCCAGCCATTAACTGTTTGGCCTAATAAAAACTGGGCCAAAATGGCCCAGCCCAATTGGCTTGTTAGGCCAGGCCAGGGCCAAAAAAATTGGCCAGTACTATATATATTTTTTGTTTTTTTTCTTTGTAAAATATACAAAAAATTAAGAAAAAATAGTCACGGGCCATTTTGGCCCGGCTCGTTGGGCTAGGCCACGCCAGAAAAAATATAGCCTATTAATAATTTGAGTCGGCCCGCTTTCGACACTTGACCCCGCCGGCCTGCCCCATTTGACAGCTCTAATCCTCTTATATTATTATATTAGAGTTGCTCTGTAACTAAAAAAATAAATTAGGAGTTACTCTTCAATTAACACTTATGAGTAGGGATGTCAAAATGAGTTGGGTCTGACAAGCCAACCCGCATAACCCAATCAAATGGGTTGGGTTGGGTTGAGAATTTCAACCCTCCAACCTGCATAACCTAACTGCCAACTTGACAAGCTAAATGGTGGGTTGGGTTGACCTAATGGTTTTTTTTGTGTGGCTAAATTGCATTTTTGGCCCCCTATTTTTAAAATTTTGCAATTTTGGTCCCTCCGTCAATCTTTTGCGTTGATCGTTAGTAATTTAACGTGATTCTAACGTATAAATACTTAAATGATATGTTAAAGTTAGAGTCAACATTGACGTGTAACGCTTGGCCGCTTTCAGGATAGAAGACTGTCCCCACAAACTAATACAAGACTTTTCAGCGTGCTTTGTCCTCACTCATGTGCTTCTGAGAAACTTTCCAGGAGGTCACCCATCTCAGAACTGCTCCAGGTTAAGCATGCTTAACTATGGAGTTCTTAAGTGATGGGCTACCGAAAACTAAATGCATCTTGTTGGTATAGGTAGCACTTATTAATTTCTTTAAGTTATCCTTAACTGTACAGTTCCATACTTGCACAACCTTTGGATCCCTCTCTTTCTAGTGTGTATTCGATTCATTCATGTACCCTTCCTACTGGAAGCCTACCAAGAGCTGCTCCTTGTCCATGCCTCATCTCTTTTGCACCGGTGATCACTCCCCGCCCTCGTCAGCACCCGAGATGTTACATGCCCACAAGCTTTCACTTAGTTCATCCTCGAACCATACCGTACTGAAAGAGAGGCCCTGCTCTGATACCGCTTTCTAACACCTAGCCGCTTTCAGGATCGAAGACTGTCCCCACAAACCAACACAAGACTTTTCAGCTTGTTTTGTCTTTACTCACACGTTTCTTAAGAAACTTCCCAAGAGGTCACCCATCCTAGAATTGCTCCAGGTCAAGCACGCTTAACTATGGAGTTCTTAAGATATGGGCTACCAAAAAGTAGATGCATCTTGTTAGTATAGATAGCACTTATAAATTTCTTAAGTTATCATCAACTGTACACTCCCTCTTGGATCCCTCTCTTTCTAGTGTGTATTCAATTCATTCGTGTACCCCTCTTGCTGGAAGCCTGCCAGGAGTCGCTCATTGTCCGTGCCTATCTCTTTTGCACCGGCGATCACTCCCGGCCCTCGTCAGCACTCAGGATGTTACATGATGCGTCAGAGTCAACGTTAAACCACTAACGATCAATGCAAGAAATTTGATGGAGGGACCAAATTGTGAATTTTTAAAAATAGGAAGACTAAATGTCTCTAAATAAAAGTAGGGGAACCAAAATTGTGGATTTTTAAAAATAGGGGGACTAAATATCTCTAAAAAAAGTAGGGGGACCAAAATTGCAGATCGAGAAAAATAGGGAGACCAAAAATATAATTTAGCCTTTTTTTTTCATTGTATTATCTTAGAATTTTCACACAACTTAGAGAGATTGTTTTATAACTCATGGAATATTGAAATTTTATAGCTTATGGACTAAATTAGAGTTTACTCTTTAAAGTGCATGAGTGATTAAATTTATAATTTATCTTTGTTTAAATATGTGAAGTCCCAAAGAAGGCAAATTTTATAGCTCTTGCACTAAATTAAATTTTTATAACATTTTTTTAGTTATATTTGATCAAAAAATTTAAGACAAATAAAATATTTAAAATTATATAATATTTTCCTTTTTTTAATATGTTGGCTCACCAACTCAACCCAACCCATCACAGGTTGAGTTGGGTTGTGATTTTCAACCCAATCAAAAAATGGTTCAACCCAACCCATTGTTTCGACAGGTTGAGGGCAGGTTGGGTTGGGTGACCAATTTAACCACCCCTACTTCTGAGAACAATTCCAAGAGTAAACACACATCATTGGAGTGTACTCTATTATTTGCACATAAGAACAGTGAAGAGAAACAATAGTTATTTACTTTTTTTCTGGGGACCACAAAATTTTAATTATATAAAGTAAGTAGTAGAATCTATTTAGAATTTTTTTGAGTTGCTGCATGGAGAAAAAATTAATTAGGTTACTTGAAATAATAAAAATGATGTGATATTATGAAAAAATGTGAGAAATAATATAAAGTTTTTTTTAGCAACTCACAACAATTGCTCCCTTAAAGTTGCCCTTAAAGAGAGAATGACATAAACATGAACTACCATAATTTATCGTATGACTCACAAGTTAAATTCAATAAAATTATATTTTTTCTTCTCAATATAAACAAGTTATAATAATCAATATTGTGAAAAGATCTAAAACCTTACTTGTTTAACCATAAAGGTTTAATCGCACATTTTGTCATTCATCTTTTATGATTCACAAATTTTGCCAGTTACTATTTTAATTATACATTTTGTTATTCACTTCAAAATTTTACACATTTTTTCATCTAATCATTTTAGTTGTACATTTTGCCATCTAACTTCCAAATTTGGCGCATTTTGCCAGCCCTGTTAGTTAACTGCTGACGTGGCAATTTTGATTACTGACGTGACAGGTTGACTGCTTGTGTGACAAGTCGCCACATCATCAATCAACTTGCCACGTCAGTAGTTAGCTAATATTAGTGGCAAAATGTACCAAAATTTGGAAGTTGGATAGCAAAATCTGCAACTAAAATAATTGGATGGAAAATGTGCGAAATGTTGAAAGTTGAGTGACAAAATTCGCAAATTGTGAAAGATGAGTGGCAAAATGTGCAATTAAGTAAAAAATTCTCTTATTTCTAGTAAAAGACACACGTTCTAATATAATTAATCTCTCAACTTTTCAAAATTAATTCTTCCCGGCTACATCAAACGGAAATTAAATCCGTGATGAATTAGTATAAGTTTTTCCCCCTAATAGCCCTGGTAAAACATAACAGGATCCTTTGTCAAATAAAACAAAATAAAATAACAGGATCCTATGCAACATGAAGGAGTAATCTCAATCTAACAAGAACGTAACATATGACACATGTAACGTTAGACTCAATTGAAAAATAAATCTTAACCCTTAAATGGAAAAAAAAAATTCTTAATTTTTATCAATATGCAATGAATCGGTAGAACATAATGGAAACACAACGTGGGCGTGGCAAACCTGCCATGATTTTGAAAGCCACATTGTAAATTGTATCGTTCAATTGTGTAATTATTAAATTTGAAGACTGTGCTTGTTTTGTTGATTGCCGACGGGAAATTTTGTTTTTGGAGCATCTTCTCATCCTTTCCACCTTTCACCATATATATATATATATGAGATTGCTAATGTTACTCACACACTTTTTTTAGTTGGAGTGCATTAGTAGTCTACACCAAAATTTTAGGACAAAGATATCC
Source organism: Spatholobus suberectus (assembly GCA_004329165.1). Taxonomy (NCBI): domain Eukaryota; kingdom Viridiplantae; phylum Streptophyta; class Magnoliopsida; order Fabales; family Fabaceae; genus Spatholobus; species Spatholobus suberectus. Next base: position 4,964 of record QUWT01000515.1, on the reverse strand, counting down.
ATTTATCTCTTTTATTTAGTTAATTTAGAATAGGACATTATAATAATTTAATATTTTTGTTAAAAAGATTAAAAAAACATTTCTCTCTCGTCTCTCACCCCTCACTGCACGTTGTAGCATTCTGGGCGTCTCTCTTCTTCCTCTTGCAGCATTCTTGTTCTCTTTTTGACTGGATTTTTGGTTTCTTTGTTGTATGCGTTTGGGTTTTCGGGGCACCTATCATTTGGCGTTTTTAGTGCGCAAGTGCTTCAACTTCTATTCTTTGAAAACGTTTCAACCTCCTCTCTTCGGTCTTGCTCGAGGTAATTGCTATATCTTATCGATCATTTCATTTTAACTTCTCCAGCTACACTAGTGTGTGTGTGTAGCATTTATCCAAGCTGATTTTTTTTAATATGCTTTGTTGTTTGCACCTGCTGTCAAGTTTGCTATCGTATATAATATTACAACAATCATTGTGACTTTAATCCTTCATGCAAAATGCAAAAGTGAAAATGCCAAAAAGAATTTGTTCTGGAGGTTACTCGTACCTATGGCTCTAAGCCGGTCTCTGCTATCTCAGATCAATTCTATTTCAACCCCGGTCCGGCAACAAACACACCTAGTGGCAAGGAACGCGTGTAGTTGGGCACCCAAACGAATACTGCCACGTGACACCCAACTCTAACAGAATTTTCCTCCAAAACGCCTTATAAAAAGGACTCCACACCCATTAGATACGTACGCTCTCTCATACTCCTTCATACTAAGACCAATACTGGCACGATGTTCCGGCACCCTCAATTAATATGGCGGACCTCGCTGCATTGTTACAGCAACAGAGAGATGCTTTGAAGGAGCAAGAGAAGTTCATTGTTGAACTCTGAGTGGAAAAGGACAACAAGAAGGCTACGGAGAACACTTACAACCATATTGAGAAGACTGCTACATTGGCTCTAAAGCCTGCGCCGGAGATGCACGATGCCCACATGGCGACGAAGTTGGACGAGGAAGACAAGCTGATTCCGTTCAATCTTCCTTTCTCATCGAGGATCTTGAATTTACAGGTCCTAAAGCAACTGCAGCAATTGCCTTCTCTGGAACTGTATGATGGATCTTCTGATCCAAGCGACCACTTGTCAATGTTTGAATCGACAATGTCATATAGAGGAGCGTCGGCCTCACTGACATGTAGGGCGTTCCCTATCTCGTTAAAGGGGATGGCGTTGAAATGGTTTCAATCTCTGGAACCAAAGTCCATAGATTCATGGATGATGTTAAGGGAGAAATTTAAGACCACCTTCACGACTAGCAAGGCCACACCAAGACTGAGGCCGATTTAAGAAGAATCCACTAGGACGCGGACGAACCGTTGAGGGAATATATCAGCAGATTCAAGAAGAGGCAAGAGCTGTCGAAAACCTACAACTTGGAGTGGTTCTGATGTTGGCTAAGGATGGGGTGAGGCCAAGCTCGCCTTTCTTCATGTCGATTGCCAAAACACCCCCAATTTAGATGGTGGAGTTTTTAAAGAAGGCAGAAAAGTATATCAATTAGGAAAATGTACTGGAGGCCGTAAAGTCAAGTGAGGCGAGATTGAATCGCAGAAGAGGAATTCGCAGGCAAAGGCCGACAAACCACCGTGTCACAAGGACAAGGTTCTATATAAAAAAGGCCCGAGGTTTGAAGAATATATTCCGTTAAACACCTCTAGAGAAGATTTTGAATGAGGTATTCAACGTGGAGTTCGTAGAGGAAGGAATAAAGCCCCTGAGGCCAATAAAAAACAGAGAAGGGGGATCAATCCAAATACTGCCGATATCATAGGGCATCCGAGCATGATACTGACGAATGCTTTCAGTTGAGGGATGCAATGGAAGCACTAATCAAACGTGGAAGACTGGACCACTTTATCAAGCGCAACGGCAGTCGTAGTGACAGGACGACGCCCTTCACCACTTAGAAAAGAGAGATCTAGAAGCCCAAGGAGGGGGCGCTTTCCACCTGGAGAAACCAGTCACCACGCCTACATAGTCCCGCGAGAAGCCACTCACCTCGGCCATCTTGAGACGATGTCGAGGTACACGCTATACACTGTTAACCACCTAGACGGTCGTCATCCCGGCGGCCCCACATTCTCCCGCACGAAGCCACGAGATCATATACGTCATCGCAAGCGGATTTTCAGGAGGAGGTTCGTCTAAGAACGCGAGAAAGAGACATGCTAGAGAGATAATGGCAACGTCCTTCGGGGTTCGGGCCGGCGATAGCCCCACGAAAAAAAGGGGACCGCCCTTGACTTTTTATAACTCTAATTATGCCAACGTTATGCCAAACCACAACGATCCTCTAGTGGTAAAGGCCTTGATAGCGAACAAGGAGGTTCATCGGCTACTGTAGATATCAGCAGCTTCGTTGATGTTATGTTTTACAAGCTATTTCAGAAGCTGAAGCAACCGGAATCCGAGTTAATGCTGTATAAGGAGGACCTGATAGGATTCTCTGGACATCACATAACACCAGTAGGGTACTTGAAGCTCCACGTGACTTTTGGAAAGCCGCCATGCACAAAAACCATTTCCACACGGTTCATTGTCGTTGATGCGAAATCCTCGTATAATGCAATCCTGGGCAGACCGACGTTGAATGCTTTGGGGGCCATTATCTTGGTCTCGCATCTAGCTATGAAGTTTGTTGGTGATAACACGGAGGTAGTCACCCTTTGGGGTGACCAGACGAAAGCAAGGGAATGCTACAAGGAATCCCTTAAAGTCAAACGCAAGCTCAGACGTGGAATGCAAGCAACCTTAGACGATACTATAGTTAAGGCATGATAGGTAATGCTAATTTTGATTCCCTAGCTATTTTAAGTCTGTAGTATAGGTAACTTGTGGTTTCTGTAATTTTTTGTCCCACGAGATTAATAAAATGAGAGTTTACTTGCCATACAAAGCTGAGTATAGGGGTAAACTGACACAAAGACAAAGCCATGCGAACTACCTCGTGTACGTGAATTCGTTCCAGCCGGGGTAGGAATATCGCTAAAAATAAAGACAGTCATGCGAGCTATCTTGTGTACATGGATTCGCTCTAGTCGGGGTAGGAACATCACTAAAAATGAAGACAAGGCCATGCGAACTACCCCGTGTACGTGGATTCGCTCCAATCGGGATAGGAATATCGCTAAAAATGAAGGAAAAGTCATGCGAACTACCCCATATACGTGGATTCGCTCCGTCCGGGGTAGGAATATTGCTCCAGCGAGATAAGAAAAGTTCTAACTCGTCTGACATATTCAAGGCTCATCACGCACAAAAAAGGCAAAAGGTATATTTAACAAGTACATATGTTGAAATTCATTTCAGGTATAAAAGCAAAATAGAGGCAGAAATCAAGAAGAGCAAAATAACATAAGCGTTTAACAAAAGCGCAAAGAGCGAAAGTTGACAGTTACAAGCGATTAACGAAAGCGCGAGAATAAACACATTAAACATAAGCGCCCAATGAGAGCGTGAAAAGCAGTGAATAAACGCAAGAGTGCTTGGCGAAGACATGAAAAGCAGTCTAGGTATACGCAAGGAAAAACATATATGCTAAGTTATATTCAACAAAAGAGACATTGAAGCAAAACATTGAAACTCATCACTTATATTCAACGTACTAACATATGTACATGGTCTAAAGAAAAAGAAAAAATACAAAATAAACCGGAATCCCGGCTTCAATTTCTGACGTCGGCAGCCTTTTCAGAACCCCGGGATAAAGATCATTGCCTAGGATCACCACCTCGGTAGAAAGCGGGATAGTCGGCGTCACCTGCGGGGTCGATATGAAACTATCTGCAAGTTCCCTTGTAGAATCTTGCTTATTTGTCTGTTGCTCGAGATCTACCATGGCACCTTAATTCTCTCCACCGACTTCATCTTCCTCAGCGTCATCTTCAGCATCGGAATCAGCTGCTGGGACGGTTGGATTCACCAGCGTCATTTCACCATTTATACTAGCATGCCAAACGCCATCAATAACTTCGCAATCTGAGCGCGCACAGGCAAGGTCTAGATTGCGTTGAAGAAGGAAGCGCACTTGCTTCATAATATTATCAAAAGACAGCTGGACGGACTCGATCCAGCAGTGGCGCATCAAAACAGACTCCTCTCGAGAAGCCGCCAGGTCAACCTCCAAGTTGCGAACTTTCTCTTCAGATACCCGAAGCCGGGATGATAGATTCGTTTCAAGTTCCATATATTTAGCACCGGCCGCAAGCAACTTCTTTTGAAGGTCAACCTCAACCTTAGCCAACCGCAACCTTTCAGTTTTTTCGACATCTAGCTGCCCCTTGAAACCTCGCACTTCCTTCTCCAACTCGGCTATCCTCCGTCCAGACTCCTCTTTGGCCATACGCATGCCCTCTTCTGCTTGCTACAGTCGGGATATTATCGCATCCTTCTCGGCTAAGGCGTCCAAAGGGTTGGTGGTACCAAAGGCGTTCTTCATCAGCACATGGGTATAGCAATGAAACATGTGGTCGAAAAGATTGCCTAACCCGTTAATCCTAGTCTGTAACGCCCCCAAATCACCGCGCATACTGCTGATCTCTCCTTAGATCTCTTCTTTGAAAATAGATGCCTCCCCGGACAAGATACATTGGTCGGCCAACTCTATCGTTGTAGGCCAAGACTGATCACTCCTACGTTTCTTCAAAGGCGACGCCTGCTCTTGCGCTTCGTCGGTCATAACTCTTTTCTGTAAAACAGTAGTGGCAGAATCAACGGTAGCAGAAGTAGCTCTCACCACATCGAGCTTCATTCGGGGTAAGGTTAGAATCTTAACCAAATACTTACCGGGGTCCAAGCAATAATAGTCGTACGACCAATACAAAGGGAACCGGGGTTCAATAACGTTTTCCCCTGTGTCCCGAACCATAAACAAGGCCTCCCAGCTCTCCGCACGAGGCTGTAAGAAGAAAAAATTATCTTTGTAATCTT
>QUWT01000514.1:0-26715 GCA_004329165.1 Spatholobus suberectus | reverse complement strand
CTCATCAAATGAAATTTGGTTACAGTTGGGTTTGGCCATCCATCTTCTTTTTTTCATTTGACAATTTTGTAGTTGTGGAGACAGAGAAACAATGACATGTTTGGTGCTTCAATAATTGTGAATCAACAAGGTGCTTCAATAATATAGTGGACAATTGTGAATCACCTTGTATCGAAGCGGACTGTTATAGACAGTAGTTGCCAAATACGACTAATGTGATCCTAACTGTCGTTGCGTAAGCGGAGACTTCCAAAACTTTATATTAAAGTTGAGGACCGCAATTTAAAACATTGATTAACGAATTTCATGTATTAAACCTTCGTTTCATTTGTATGCATATTTATTATAGAAGGTATTCAGTGCGGTGTTCATAATAACCTATCCTATCCCAATAATTTGTTCAGCTTGAAATTAATTTTAATGGGAACAGGTTTTAGAAATTAGATCCAGCGAAAGGAGTTCACTTTGTTCGTTCTTAGCTTCCTGCTTTGTAGCGTTTCTTTCCAATTCATAAAAGAAAAATGTGAAAATATGGCCTTAAAGGTGCATTTTGTAAATTAACATAAATCATTATTATGTTATTTGTCTGCTTATAATATTCATAATGATTGCTATTACAGAATTCTTCTGGAGGGGATGAGTCTGTGAATGGAATAGTGTCTCAAACATTTGTTGGTCGCATAGCAGAACCTAAGGAGATATCAGCATTAGTTGCTTTTCTTTGCCTTCCGGCTGCATCATACATCACTGGACAGATTATATCTGCAGATGGGGGTTTCACAGCTTAGTTTGCTGTTAACGATTTGGCTCGCTGCTGAATAAATTCTAGTGTTATTTCTCCACCGTTCGTGTTTCCTCCGACCGAGTTTGTCTCTTGTTCTTAAAACATAGTCATGTGTCTTTGTTTAGTCTCGTGTATCTTAATTTGCCCCAAGCCATTCCACAAGGCAGAACAATTGTTATTAATTACGTTCTCCTCCATGTTATCTTTTGTTGTTAAATAAAACGTAACTTCCTCGTACAATTTGTAGTAATCTCTGTTGTCAACATTGAACATATCGATCAGTACAGCGCTAGTTGATTTTAATCAAGTTATTGATTACTCATGTTACTTAGAAAGTTTATTTTCTTGGCTTATAAGGAATGCTAAAGAAATACATTATTTTTTTAGCAAGTTCATTCAAAAAAATTTGACGTCTCAATAATTTCTAACTGGATCAGTTTCCCTCTATTAACTAAGGCTTTCTTTAGTTCAAAACAGGGCTGGTCTTGAGATTTTTTGGGCCCAAGATGAAACAGTAATAAGGTCCTTTATATACAAGTATTGAAAAATGTAAATATATATTGCATAAAAAGTACATACATAATTTTATTAAAAATAAAACGTTTTATAACATTAAGTAAATAACATAGTTTTAACAAATCTTATAAAGATATATCACTTTTTTATTTAATTTATTCTTATATTATCGTCTATCAGTCAATCTACGTTCCTTACAAAAAAATTACATACACACAAATATCTATATATATAAGGTCACCTCCTAAAAAAAACATATACACACTATATTTATATATAATTTTTTAATAATAATTTATATAATTTTGTTTTTTATAACTCCTCCATTTTTCTTTTCTTTTTATTTCTCTCTTCCTTTCTCATTACATCTTTTATTATATCTCACATTTTCTCTCTCCCTCCTCTTCCTATATATCCTCCCTTACCACTCAACATGAATACACCTTCCGAAAAGTATACGACCATTATTCCAATAATTTTCCAGGTCTCTTTTTTTCTAAAATTGTCTTAATAGAGAAGAAATTAAAATATCTTTCATTGTTTGAAGCAGAGGATGTATTATTCTTATTATTATCAGGTTAAAAATTAAATTATGCTTTAACAAAATTTGAGGCTCAATTATGCTTTTAAAACTTTAAACATGATATCTAAATATATAAAGATTTCCTACCATTATAATTGTTTCCATGAATTTTAAAAACTAAATACCTCTTCTCCCACCACAACTAATCTTGTAACTTTGTTTATTTTATAATTTTGATTTTCATAATATGTGGTCAATTATTGTAATTTTTTAGTTGTTGGTCAAATTTCATATATTAATTTTAAAATTATAATTGAATTAATTTTTATATTTAGCTCCCTCAAAGAAAGGCTCTAGCTTTGTTGCTAACATCTATCATCGATAAATATCTCATTTCTTATTAAAGCTTACTATATTTTTGTTCTTTATTAATATACTAACTTTTCATCTTAATTCCTTTATAAGTTGAGTTTTAGTTTGTGTTTATCTTGTTAAAAAAGCAATCACTTTAATTCTATTATCATAGATCTATTACATGTTGATATGTCACTTTGAATTGAAAATTCATTTAACATGGATTTTATAAATGTAACACACAAAAAAACTAACAACGTCAAGAGAGTGCTACTTTCTAATCACATGTCACATTTTAATTTGAATACGAAAGAAGTATGAAACAAGACAAGTAATTTCATTTTATTTATAAAAAAATTAGAAAAAAAATTACTACATAATTATATATACTTATTTTTTAATTTTTTGGGCCTCTTTTATCCTTGGACCCTGGCATCGCCCTTCTAGACTAGGCTCATGGCAAACCCCTGGGTCAAAAGAGGGGAGGGGAGGGAAAGGGATGAGGAATTTTGTTTGGTTGAATGGAGGGAAGAAGAGTGATTTTAATGAAGGAGAGGAAATAACCTTTTTCTTGTTTGATTTACAAGAGGAAAGAAATTTTTAAAAATAATTTACTTTTATACTCTTAATAATTTTAAATCTTATATATATATATATAGGTGAAGATTCATTGACACCAAGTGTCAAAGTTCGTCAATTACACATTCAATAACTTTTGTACAATACAAATTTAACTAATCCAACCGTTTGAATTATGTGATATTATCTTCATAATCATGTATATCAAATTTCACATAATTTGGACATTTCTACATGTGTTATCTAACAATGAATATTTATATATATTTTAATATTGTATTATACGTTAAAAATAGGTGATGTGATGAACTATTAAATAATTTGGAATTGTATGAAATTTGTATACTGAATCTAATAATAAGAACATCAAATTCAACGGTTGGATTGTTTAAATTTGCATTCTACAAAAAGTTATGAATGTGTAATTTGACTAACTTTGACACCTGATGTTAACGGATCCTGACCCTATATATATATATATATATATATATATATATATATATGTAAAGAAAGGTTTTGTAGGGTTTTTAGGGCATTAATTGACAACATTAAGGCTTTTGAGGTATTAATTAATGACTTAGGGTTTCTAGGATATTAATCGGTGACACTAGGTTTCATACTGTATATTCAAAAAAACTTATTATTGAGTGATTTTAATCAATCAATAATTTCATATTGATTTCATATTAAGTTATTTTCGAAATAAATTGGTGTGTACAATATAATAAAAATATAATATATAAATAAATGATATAATAAATAACAAATAATACATAATACTAGACAATATAGAATCAAGAATATGATATATATATATATATATATATATATATATAAATTTCATATTAAACGTCCATATTATCACTAAACATCCCAATTTTTGTAATAATAAATAAATAATATAATATATAATATTAGACAATATAGCATCAATAATATAATCTTTATATAGGTTTTGTAGGGTTTCATGGACATTAATTGATAACATTAGGGTTTTAGTAGCTTTAAATATGGTTCCTTAGGATTTTTGTTAGGGTTTTGTAAGCAATAAATTATACAATCAATTTAAATTTTGGTGTAATAAAACTGATTATATATATTAAATAGTACTTTTATATTATATTTAAAGTATATATTATAAAAGTATAATACATAATCTATTGGAACAGTGGTCTTCTCAAAGTTAGTTTAATTTGATTCAAACATTTGTGTTAGAACCATGCAAATTTTGGGACTTTGGAATAAGCTTCATTTTCTCATGCTTATATAATTAATTATTTGAAAAGTAATTATTAAATTCACATAATACTGATTTTTATTGAAATATGTTTCCACAGTGGAATGAACTTAGTGAGTCATATATGTCTTTAAAACTCATCAATTCTATTTTAATATTTCTATATGTCTTACTATTATTTTATTCCACCTCCTCTTCAAACTCCTTGCATTAAGGTTCCCAGGTTGTCTTTCTTTTTGGCTTTATCTTTCTTAGTGTAGATTTCTTGACAACATAAATCCAAAATGTGCTATATCAATATAGACTACATATTTGTGATGAAAGAACATTCGTTGTGCTCGAAGATACTGTTGTCCTAGTTTTCTGTTAATTTGCAATTTAAGTCGTCAAAGTCAAATCAACTCCTTGCATTCGAAGGTTCCATGTGTAGTGTAGGTCGTGTTTGTGTATGTTAAACTAATGGTTATGAGTGATCTGATTACTTCATATGTGCATTTATCTACATCTAGGTATACTGGTGATTGTTGGTTGTAGATTTAGTTATGAATGGATTTACTTCTTTAGTTTGATTCTGTGTATTTTGGTAATAGAGCATCGGTTGTTTGATATCTCTCTCTGCTTTTCCTTTTAATGATAATAAATTAATAATAATAGTAATAATAATAATTGTACAGAATTGAACATTACTGTAATCTCTGTGACTCACGTAATCAGATTGTCATTATGGTGTTATTTGAGGTTGCAATTCATGATATTATGAATTGGATGCAAGTGGTTATAGAATTCTCACTCTCGGTGTTTTTCTATATTTTTGGAAAGTTGATCATTGTGATTATGCTTTGGTTAGAGGAGCAAAATCGCGTCGAAAATCTAATGTTGGGCACTAAACAATGTTTGGTTGTGTTATAATTATTATAGTCATTGTGACCTATGAATGGTGGACTAGTTATGGATTCTTGCTTAAAGAGGGAAGAGGCATGTAAAAACTTTTACATGATAGTGCATGCATATTACTTTATTATTTTTTGTACTAATTAATGATTTATTAATAAAAATTTTGAATTTGGTTGCTTCCCTTTCTAAGGATTTCTTTCATTATTCATTCTGATTTTAGTTTAAAAATGGCTAAAAATATTAGTTTTTTTTGGTAATAAAAATTTAAATGATGATCTTAACCTATTTTATATTAAAATATTGATTATAATTTGTAATTTGAATATAAAGTGTTTAAGATTGTTAAAATTATTTTCACTAAATTTTTAAATATATAATCTAATTTTAAATTAAAACAAGAATTGAATTATAAAAATTATAATTTTTAAATATTATTATTTTATCATCATTATTATTTATTTAATATTTTTATATTTCTTTAGTAATTGACCGAAAAAGGTTGTTAATTATTTAATAATCATTATAAATATTGTTATTGATATTATTATTAATTATTGTTGTTGTTGTTGTTGTTGTTGTTGTTGTTGTTTTCTTAATAAAAATAAATGATTGATTAATTTATGGATTCATGAAAATTTGTGGCAATTGATGATGAGTCTTAATTGTCTTTTTATGTATATATCATATAAAATAAAGTAGACAATCAATTGATAATTTTTTATATTATATTATTTACTGTATGGAAAGGCATTATTTTTTCAATAATTTATAATTCATTTATGAGAAAATATTAAATTATTAATTAGTTTTTTATTAGTAGTAAACAATTTTTTAAATATGATTCATATATCAGAATTTTTTAAACTATGTATAAATATGTTTTATATATGTTATATACATATTAGAAAATTACGCCACCCTTTTCCAAAAAATTTGCACTTGTTTCAATATATAAGTAGAGATATTTCAGTTAACATATTTTAAATGTTTTAAATATCCTTCCTCTCTAAATCCCCCAATATCATAGGGTGGCAAAAATTGAATGAAGAGGGCTTTTTGCTCCCCTCCATTCTCTCCTCTCATCCTAAAAAATGAACCAACAACAAATTTTACTGAAAATGTCTTCTTTTCCCTCCATTTCTCTCCAACCAACATTATGTATTACTTCACTCAGCCTCTCCCCTTAATGGGAGAAGGTGTGAAAACATATGCTTTGAACAATATGAGAAAAAATATGATTAGTCATCGACAAAGTCAAGTAGATACTTTTACACCTATAAAATGGTTATAAAAAAATATAAATTATGATTCTATGCACAATTTTTTTACTGTTCAAAGTATATCATATTTTACTTAATTAGGTTTTCAAACTCATAAAAAAAATTATTTGGTTATATACATTATCTATACAACTAAAAAGATTTATATACGCAATAAATTTTATATGAAATATCATATGTTCTAAAATATTAATTATATAGTAATTTTATCAAAATATTAATAGAATATTTTGATAAATAGTGTTAGTAATTAAGTTTAGCCCATTGACAAATGTTAATAAATAACTTTTAATTCTCAAATCATTTATAATCAATTAATATAAGGTAAGACTAATAAAGTCTTGTAAAGTAATTATTTATAACCTTTAAAATAGCAATAACAAATAAGGGAAAAAAACAATAATAGATGATAAAAGAAAATACTATTAAAAAGTAAAATAAATGATATTCAAATATTTTGTCTAAAAAGAGAAAAAAAAATACCAATTATCTCCACACAATACTAAAAAAATATAATATTTATCTAAAAAGATAAAAATATTTTATCTTCATAATAAATATTATAAAAAGAGAAATAAAATGTCATTATTTTGACAATACAAACTATAAAAGAAAAATAAAATATTTTAGCAAAATAAAAAAAAAAATGACACTTAAATGTCCATTATCCAACTCTAAAATAAAATAATTACTCTAATATTAAAATATATCATACATATTAAAAAAAGTTGGGGAGGGGGAAGGGAGAATCAACAGCAGATGTCCATACTTGGTATAGGATTTAAACGTTCTTATGAGATATGAGCTCGAATCATATTAACTGAACCAACCTTGGTTAGCTTTCATTAAATGTTTCTAAATTGTAATGTTATTTGTACAATAATGTTTTGAGGGTTATCTCGGCCCTCAGATCCTTAAGTCGGTTCACCTAAGTGACCGGCTTAAGGACACCTCTTAGCAACATACAATGGCATCGAAGGCTACGGTCATCCTGATTACATTGGACAAGTCACGCTCGATGAACTTAATGAATGTGACACCCAAAACACACATAGCCATGTGGCACCCCATATGGCATCTTAATAAACTCCAACAGTTTTTCTCGCCAAGAACCCTCTATATAAAGGACTCTACACATCAGGTATGGATCACTCTTTTATTCTCTCACTCTTCGATTACCTTCTGGCTTTAGCATCGGAGTCATTGTAGGTGCCACCACCGAAGACGTCCAACCACCACCATGAGAACTCATCGAAGACTCAATTCTGCTACTCTTTTGTCCACCACACAACATTGGCGCCATCTGTGGAAAACATTTTCTCCTTGATTCTTCTATTCTTTTTGGAGATTCTTGATCTCTATGATGGTTAGTGTTAGAAACCGTAAGTCCATTACAACTCCGTCACCACTATGACTTCCTCTACTGAATGTTGATGGCGAAGAGGCCTTTATTACACTAAAGAGAGAATTGTTGGTAATGGTGTTCCTACGCCATCCGTTTCCATGGCAAATTTGGCTCTACTTATGCTACAACAAAATAAGGCTTTGAAGGAGCAAGAAAAGCTCATTGCCAAGGGCTTCATGCGGAGAAGGAGAAGAAGTGAAGTATGGAGGATAATCGCGACTGCACCGAGCGGTTAGTAGCATTGGTGTTGCGACCTAGCCGTCTGCAGGATGTGCACGATGCTCATATCGTCGCTGTCAGAACTAGCGAGGAAGATGAAGTGATTTCATTCAACCTCTCGTTTTCCTCTCGAATTTTGAACTTATAGGTTTTGAAGTAATTACAACAGCTTCCGTTGTTTGAGTTGTATAACGAATCAACTGATCCAAATGATCACCTTTCAGCTTTCGAATTAGCCATGTATTAAAAAGGTGCTTCCACCTTACTTATATGCATAATGTTTCTATTCTCAAGAGCTCGCATTGAAATGGTTTTAATCTCTAGCACCGCGATCCACTGATTCCTAGATCGTATTAAAGGAGAAGTTTAGAACTGCTTTTGTGACTAGCAAGGTTAGATTGAAGATAGAGGTCGAGTTAAGGAGAATTCATCAAGGAGCTAATGAGCCATTGTGGGAGTATATAAGTTGATTTAAACCAGGAGGCGAGGAGTAGCTTAAAATCTGCAAGCGGGAGTATTTTTAATGTTGGCCAAAGACAAGGTAAAAGAAGGCTCCCCTTTTTTTTATCTTAATTATTAAAACTCCTCTGACTTCGATAGAAGAATTTCTAAAGAAAGCAGAGAAATATATTAATTGTGAGAAAGTGTTGGAAGCAGAAAAGTTGAAGGCTGCAGAAGTCACAAACAAAAGAAAACTTCAACATAGAAGGCTGACAAACCGCCACATCATAAAGACCAGGGTTCATATAAGGGAGGGTCGAGGTTTAAGGAGTATACACTGCTAAATACCTCAAGGAGGAGGATCTTGAATGAAGTATAAATGTGGAATTTCTAGAAGAGGGCATAAGGGCTCCCAAACCTCTGAAGGTGTTGAAGTGTTGGAAGCGGATAAATATATTAATTGCGAGAAAGTGTTGGAAGCAGAAAAGTTGAAGGCTGTAGAAGTCAGCACATAGAAGAAAAATTCAATGTAGAAGGCTAATAAACCGTCTCATCATGAAGACCGGGGTTCATATAAAGAAGGGCCAAGGTTTGAGGAGTATACATTGCTAAATACCTCGAGGAGGAGGATCTTGAATGAGGTATTAAATGTGTAATTTCTGGAAGAGGGCATAAGGGTTCCCAAACCTCTGAAAAATAAGACGGCAAGGGATCATTCCAAGTATTGCCAGTATTATAAAACAACGAGACATGACATAAATGAACATTATCAGGTGAGGATGCTATTGAGATGTTGATAAGGCGAGGAAGGCTAAGTCATTTTGTGAGTAAGCATGGCGAAGATAATCGCAACAGGCCACGACATTCCCTAGTGAGGCGAAGAAGAATAAGGAGTCCAAGGAGAGGACACTTTCCTTAGCAAATGAGAGGAAGGTCACCACACTGGCATAGTCCCAGAAGGAACCGTACACCACCTCGGTCGACACAAGATGAAGCCAAGGTTCAAGTTGTGCAACATGCTTCACCACATTGGCCATCACCACGGCCATCCATAAAGTCACCAAATCATTCCCCTACACGAAGTCATGAGATTATATATGTCATAACGGGTGGATTTTCTAGCGGAGGACCATTGAACAATGCCAAAAAAAGACATGCCTGAAAAGTTTTAACTACTTCCTCTAGGGTTCAAGCTCCAAGCCTCGTTAAAAGAAGAGCACCGCCTTTGGCTTTTGACAATTCTGATTATGGTGATGTAATACTGAATCATGATGATCCCCTTATTGTTGCAACACTTATGGCTAACAAGAAGGTCTATAGATTGTTAGTGGACATTGGTAGCTTGGCCGACATTATGTTATATGAACTTTTTAAGAAATTAAAGATCTCAGAGTCTGATTTAATGTTGTATCCTGAAGATTTGATAGGATTCTCGGGCATCACATTACACCGATTGGCTATATTAAGTTGCATATTACCTTTGGGAAACTACCTACCAGAAAAACTATAATCACCCGATTTATTGTAATAGACATTAAGTCATTTTACCATGCTATCTTGAGCAGACTGACATTAAATGCTTTAGAGGCTATCATATCTGTGGCACATCTCGCAACGAAGTTCGGTTGTCACTTTGTGAGGAGATCAAAAAATGGCAAGAGAATGCTATAAGGAATCTCTCAAAGCCAATCCTAATCTGGGGTTGAAGTATGTTCCGAATGTCAATCATGGAAAGGTATTGTTGACTGAGCTGGACTGCCGAGATGAGATAAAAAAGGATGCTTGGCTACCTCGCCTTGACTCAGAGGGCGACTGCATCTTGGTACAGGACGGTAAAAAGGCATTGCAAATAGTGAAGATAGGGGTCGATTTGGAGAAGATGAAGGTCAATTTATCAACCTTGTTAAAGAATAATGTCAACTTATTTGCTTGGAAGCTGGTAGACATGTCTGAGATAGATCCCAATTTTTTTTGCCATCGTCTAAAGGTGGCTCTTTCGGCAAAACCGATGAGCCAGTGCTGAAGAAAAATGGCTCGAGAATACTTGCAAAAGATAGAAAAGCAAGTGATTGAGCTTTTATAAGCTGGTTTTATTCAAGAAGTGAAATACACCACTTAGCTTGCCAATGTTGTTTTGGTGAAAAAGTAGAATGGTAAATGGAGAATGTGTGTGGATTATACTTATCTTAACAAACATTGCCCAAAAGACTCGTATCCTTTACCCGATATCGACTAATTGGTGGATGGTTCATCCTAGTTTCAATATTTGTCATTTATGGATGCTTAAACTAGATACAACTAAATCCCACTTCACCCCGAAGATCAGGAGAATATCGCCTTTATGATGGAGAAGGTGAATTATTGCAATAGGGTGATGTCATTCGTGTTAAAGAATGCTGGAGCCATATATCAGGGGTTGATGAATAAGGTGTTCGAGAAGTAGATCGGGTTTGGAAGTGTATGTCGATGATTGTCAAGTATGCCACCTTGGAAGCACATCTTGATGATTTGAATGAAACTTTTGCCCAATTGAGGAAATACAATGAGGTTAAATCCCAATAAATGCACGTTTGGGATCGCAGTAGGGAAGTTTTTGGGATATATGCTGTCTAAAAAAGGCATCAAGCTGGACTTGGAGAAATGCAAGGTTATTTTAGATATGAAAAGTCCTTGAAACATGAAGGAAGTACAAAAACTGATAAGGTATCTAGTTGCATTGATGAGATTTATTACAAAGTTGGCATAGAACGCCCTACCTTTTTTTCAATTTTTAAGGAAGGACTATCCTTTTGAATGGATAGAGAAGTGTAAAGCTGCATTTGCTTGAAAGAAACTTTGTCGTCACCGCCTACAGTCACCAAACCCGAATTGAGAAACGTGTTGTACTTATAATTAGCTATTGCTAAAGAAGCTGTTAATGTGGTACTAATCAAGGAAACACCAGAACGGTAGAAACTTATGTACTTTATAAGCAGAGCTCTACAAGGAGCTGAACCTCGATATCCCAAGATGGAGAAGGTTGTATTTGCTCTTGTTATGGCAGCAAGATGACTTAGGCTATATTTTCAGTCACATCAAATTGTGGTGTGAATAGATCAACCCATCTGTCAAATTCTACACAGGCCCAAGCTAGAAGGGAGGATGACATCATGGGTTATCAAACTATCTAAACATAGGATTAGATATGAGCCCAAGCAAGCATTGAAGGTTTAGACTCTGGTCGACTTTGTCGTCGAGTTAACATCACTTAACCTAGTACTTCAAGATCCAACCTAGACTTTGTTTGTAGATGGTTCATCAAAAGAAAAAGGTAGCGGAGCCGAGATATTGTTAGAATCTACAGATACAGTTATTCTAGAACAGTCATTAACTTTTACATTCCCCAGTTCTATCAATCAAGTGGAGTACGAGGCTTATATAGTTGGCATAATGATGGCATCCGATATAAGAGCAAAGTCAATACAAGTGTGCAGTGATTCACAGTTGGTGATTTTGCTAATTAATGAAGCATATCAAGGCAAGGAGCTAATGTTGCAAAAATATCTGGCAAAGGTCAAAACTTTTATTTCTGGTTTTGACAAGACAAAGTTTTTATACATTCTTCAAGAGAAAAATATAAGTGTAGATATTTTGTCGAAGCTTGCAAGTAAGAAATCTTTTGGCAATAACAAATCTATCATTCAATAAACTGATCACAAACCTAGTCTTATCATGGCGGTAGATGTAGAGCCCAATTGGATGACGACCATGATCAATTACTTGCAAGAAGGAATTATCCTAAAGGATAAAAAAGAAGCAAAGAGGTTAGAAAGATCAACTACACACTTCTACATTGTCAACGATAAGCTATGTAGAAGGGGTTTTTCCCAACCCCTCCTTAGATGTTTAAGAAAGTTGGAATTAGATTACATCCTAGTAGAAGTACCTAAAAGATGCTATGGATCGGACAACATCTCGGGGTTGAGCTTTGGCAAAGAAAATTCTTCGAGCTAGCTATTACTAGCTGACTTTGGAGAATGACACTATAGAATTCATAAAAAAGTGCGGCCAATGTCAAAAATGTTCTAACATTGACCTTGCTCCACCAAAAGAACTCGGCATGCTTATGTCCCTGTGGCTATTTATATGGTGGGGGATAGACATACTTGGCCCATTCCCTAAGGCTCTTGGCCCAATAAAGCATCTAGTGGTGGCAGTGGATTATTTTACGAAGTGGATAGTGGCAAAAGCACTAGCCACCATCATCGCCAAGAGCATGGAGAACTTTGTATTTTGACAAGTCATATGTAGGTTCGAAATCCTAAATGTAATAGTGTTGAACATGGCACATAGTTCAAGGATTGAGGTTTTCAAAGTTTCCTAGCGGGGTTAAAAATAAAGCAACACTTTACATTAGAAATGTTGGAAGGTCGTCTCCTCGAGTACGCAGCTTTTAATCCCGCCAAGGTTTAAGATAAACAAGTAAAAGTTCATCAAAACAATGAGGCAATAAGCATCCTCATTGGAAGATTGTTACCTTAAGTACATGGATTTTAATCCGACCGAGGTCTAAAATGAACAAGCAAAAGTTCATCGAAATGATGAGGCAATAAGAATCAACGTTGGAAGATCATTACCTCGAGTACATGGATTTTAATCTAATCGAGGTTTGAGATGAACAAGCAAAAGTTCATCGAAATGTGAGGCAATAAGAATCAACGTTGGAAGGTTGTCACCTCGAAAACGAGGATTTTAATCTGGCTGGGGTTTGAGGTGAACAAGCAAAAGTTCACCAAGACGATGAAGCTATAAGCATCAACATTGGAAGGCCGCCAACTTGAGTACACTGATTTTAATCTGGTTGAGGTTCAAGATGAACAAGCAAAAGTTCATCGAGGCGACAAAGGTAATAAGCAAAAGCAAAAGGCACAACAAAAAACACAAGACAAAAATAAAGAAAAAATAGCAACAGAAGTTGATTAAAGCGGTAGTACAAATTATCAAACTACCGTACACACAAAAGCAAGCGATCATAAAGCAAAAATCGTTAATTGAAAAACACAAGAAAAGAAAAGCACGATCAGAAATAACAAAACAACATGGAAAGAAAGTACTGTACTGAATTAGGCACCATAAAAATTGTTTGACGAACATCAGCAAAAGGAATGAAATTGTTTAGGCCATCATATAGAACAAATCAAAGTCAAATATTACAAAAATAACCGGCTTTTCGACCTTTCAAGCCTTTTTTGATGTAGTGGCAGTAGTATCTTTGGTAGCGACAACATTGTCTGAGTTATCATCAATATCAAGATTCACTACCTCGGGATGACTTGTGGTGTTAATTTGGGAGTTGAAATGAAACCATCAATAGGGCGTTTAGAAGCATCTTCATTAATCTGCTCAACAACCACATTAATTTGTTCTTCAACAACCTCGGTAGTGAGAGTGGGTTTTGCATTAGTCTGGACATTCTGCTCTACTAAAACCTCAATACTCTGATTGTCAAGGCTTGCCTGGACCTTGGGAATAATAGGTTCAAAATGGGCCATTTCACCATTGGACAAAGCATACCACACACCGTTAATAATTTCACTATTGGAATAACATAAGTCGGCTTCCAGCCTTTCCACCTTAGCCTTTAGATTCTCGGTGCTGATTTCCAACTCTGAGTCTTTTAGCTCTAATTCTGCACACTTGGCCGCAGTAGTAGCCAACTTAACCTTCAATGCTTTCTTTTCTCTTTCCAACCTTCCCCTTTCTAGGTTGTTGGTAGCAAGGTTTCATTTAAGTTCCACCACTTTTTGTTCAAGATTGGCCACCTTCTTGCCAACTTCTTCCTTTGCTTGTCAAGCTCCCACCTTAGCATGTTGCAACTGCAATTTGCTTAGAAATAATGCCTGAAGGATCCTTTCTACCACAAGTCTTCTTTAAAAGAACAAATTAGTGATAACCCGGGACAAGATAACGAATTAAGCCTTCCATTCCCCCCAAGCATTTTTGTAAATCTCACATTTCTTTGTAAACAACAAACTTTACAATAGGAGAACGACCAACAAGAATTTGTTTTTCATCTCTTTGTCATTAAATTTTCTGCCATAGCCAGATGTCAAGGGATTCACCTTTTGTTTTTTATGAGGAGGAAGCTCACCACCAAAAGATATGTTAGCAAGAAAAACCTTAGGGCTCGTATTAGATGTATTAGTAGTGCTAACGTTGGCAGGAGGGTACTCTTACCTCAAATGCCAAGAGTGTGGTTAGAAGGAGGAACAGTCACTTTATCAATCCTGGGTTTCTCAATCACAACTTTTTTTTTTTGTCTTCCATCATCTTTGGACTTTTCTTTCCTTTCCCTGAGGCTGCTTACTTTCCCTTCTCCTTTAATCCTTCATGTTCCCAAGCCATAGGCACTCAGCCATTTTGGATTTTGCCATGTTAACTACAATGTAAGAGATTCAAAAAGCATCAGGAACGACATTCATTAAGAGAAAGAAAAAAACAATAACAAGAAAATGTAAAATATGCAAACATGAACACACTGTACCTATAGCAAGTCGATATTCAGTGGGAGTAGTATCGACAAGTAATTTACAAGGGATCCAACCTCCAACATTACTGGTCAGATCCCTGAGGTGATCTCGAGCTCTAAGTTCTTCTAAAGAAAGGGCAAATTCATGAACTTGATACTTAAATGCATCTAAGCAATAATGGTCATAAGTCCAATACAATGGAAAATAGGGTTCATTTACATTCTGACCTTCACTCTGGACAATAAATAAGTTATCCCAATTCTTCGCCCTTAGATGTAAAAAAAAGTGCTTATCCTCGTAATCTTTATAAGAATCTTCAAAACTCTTTAACAAGTTTCAATTTTTGATACCCCAAAGAGAAACAACAAAAAAACTTGTTCTCAAGGTTTCGATGGACCAAGGCAAAAAAATGACAGAACAAGTTCTCAGTGCAGATAATCCCTTCCTTGTTGCAGAGATGCTCAAAGGTAACAATAAACCCCTGGGAATTCAGATGAAGCTGGGAAGGGTAGACTCGCAAAAAATTCAATATCGAGATTTGGAATTTGGTAAAAGGCAGTCTAATATCAAGATGCTTAAAGAAAGTCAGGTACATCCTCAAGAAGCAGGGTACATGTGTTTGGCTTCCTACGCCTCAGCTTCCTCCAAGGGGCACCCGATGTTCTTGTTCCACCCTTGGGAACATATTCTTTTGTTGTCTCTAAGGGCCTCTATATCCCAAACCCCAATATCTTCATTATCGGTAAGACTGATGTGCTGAAGTAAATCAACCAGCACCCTCTGATTTAAGCAAAATTGGGTCCTAGTTATTTATTTGTCCATCCAATTAACATTCAAATTTGGAGCTTTATAATAAGCCTCCTGGGTGGTATCTACATTCCTCATATTTTTGCCTATTTCCCTATCAAGAACATCAAATATATGGTCAGAAGTCGATGATTCAACAACCTTCGCGGGCCCTAACGATTCATAAGGAACAATCCTGGTAGGCAGAAGAACCATCTCTAGTGCGACTAAACCACTTGTCCTTTAAGTACTGCTAGGGCCAGAAAGGATACGCATTAACTTCGAGATTGCATCCAAGCTTTGCATAGTCCAAAACCTCTTCAGGACCATAAGGTAACTTTAGTGATTTTAGATGATTGCAACAAATTTCGAGCCACTCAGGGCAGATTTGATCCTTGAGCAGTACCAAGACATGCTCCAAAGGTTTAGCCATATTAGGGCGCTCTACCCTTCCTATACCATTCGACTTAGCGTGACTGCTCCGAACAATATGTGTGTCATAACAACTAACTTCACCAGAAATGGTTCCCCTTCTTTTCCTGAGGAAACTAGGCAACTGAAGAACCCGCACGACCTCCAATGCCCTTATAATCACCAAAGGGCTTTCTACAACTGACAGGCAGAGATGCAGAGTTGACTAGAGGTCGGTATTGCTTCCTTCAAGCAATATTGACTTGGGGACAACTATTCTAGGGGTTATCTTGGCCCCTAGATCCTTAAGTTGGTTCACTTAAGTAATTGGCTTACGGGCATCTCTTAGCAATATACAACAGCATCGAAGGCTATGGTCACCCCAGTTACGTCAAACAAGTCACGCTTGACAAACTTAATGAATGTGGCACCCAAACACATATAGCCATGTGGCACCCCACGTGGCATCTTAACAACTCTAACAGTTGTTCCTATTAAGAACCTTCTATATAAAGGACTCCACACACCAGGTATAGATCACTCTCTCATTGTCTCACTCTTCCATCACCTTCTAACTTTGGCATTGGAGTCCTTGCAGGTGCCACCGCCAAAGACGTCCAACCGCCATCATGAGAACCTACCAGAGATTCCAATTCTACTATTCTTGTGTCCAACCATACAACAAATAACTCTTTTTTTGCCTTAGTCCCTGACTATTGATTGGGAATATTTTAGATTCACACAACACAAAAATCTATTTACAATAAACACTACAAGAAAAATACAAGTTAGCGTTAGTTAATTAGTGTCGACCTTGACACCAGCGCTAAATAGCGTCAGCTAGCCGACAATAAACTGACACTAACGTGGTTTTTTTAAAAAAATATTTAAAAATTTTTAAAATTTTTTTAGTTTGCATCGGCCATGACCAACACCACTAATTTTTTTAAAAAATAAAAAATATTAACATCGGCTAGACCAACACTAATTAATAATTTTTGAAAAATAATTATATTTTAGTATTAGCATCGACCTGGCCAACGCTAGTTTTTATATGAGCGCGAAAATGAATGGTTTCTCCCGTCTCTCTCTTCTCCTTCATCAATTGAAAACTCTAAAGTTCCCAACTTCTCCCCCCATTCTCTTCCTTTTCCCTCACTTTCTTTCTCTCCTCTCTCTCACTTTCATTCTACTCTTTCTATAGACCC
Source organism: Spatholobus suberectus (assembly GCA_004329165.1). Classification (NCBI taxonomy): domain Eukaryota; kingdom Viridiplantae; phylum Streptophyta; class Magnoliopsida; order Fabales; family Fabaceae; genus Spatholobus; species Spatholobus suberectus. Next base: position 9,569 of record QUWT01000514.1, on the reverse strand, counting down.
CAACATCTCACTCCTTCAACGTTGAGGTTGTAGAGCTCCTTGTAGACGACCATCAAGATAGAGGTCTTCGCAGCGTAGTTTGTGAAGAATTGTTCTCCGGTGCAATTTGTAGAGGCCGCAGGAGGGGGGACAAGTCGCGAAACATGAGGAGGTGCGTGGTGTAGTGGGAGTCTAGTTTTGTTGCATCTAGATTAAGACTTGGAGGAGGAAATCTTCACTGAGGAGGAAGAAGCCTAAACTGGAGGGGTACGATGCCATCACCACGAAGATGGAGGAGACTAGTATTAACACAAGCTGCAGAGAGCAAGAGCACATGTAGCGACAGGGTGGTTGAGGAGTGGGAGCGAGAAAAAAGAGAAATGAAAAAAAAAAAGGAGAGTGAGAGGAAGAATAGGATCAAAGCCGCATCTAGCTAGAGTCGGCTCGGCCAACTCTAATAAGCGACGGCTTCTTATGGTTGATGCAAACACAATTGTGTCGACCTTCTTTGCGACTGCCTCAAGGCTGTCCCTTGACCGACACAAATAATGATTAGCATATGCTTTTGATGATTAGCGTCAGCTTTTGGCCAACACTAATGTATGTTTTTATTGTAGTGAAGCTCTATATAGAAGGAAGAAAGATAAAAAGAAAAGATAAAAAAATATAAGATAAAATAGATTATGTGATGGAGACGGAGAGAAAAAAAATGAATGTGAAAATTATTATAAAGCTGTTATATAATTAAAACTACTCTTTCTAAAATATAGGGAATTATAGTATGAAAAATCATACAATATAAATAAGATAATTTAATGTATTGCATGGATAAATTTTAAAGGGGGGCTTGTTGATGTGCTAGGAGGAAAATAATGTAATTTGGTGTGTATTTAGTGGAAATTATTTTAAAAATTAATTACCTTCTTAGTTTTGAAAAAACGTAACAAAACTGATTACTTTTAAAAAATAATTAATTTTCAAACAGACATTTATTGTATCTGCACACAAGTGACATGCTACTGAGTGAAAGAGAAAGTTGAAATTTAATAGTTATACTGTTTATATAATATTTTTATAATTCAATTTTTTTTATCTCTTTTTATCATATCAATTATTTTATATTTCGCTTCTCCTTTTTTATCTCTTTTTATCGTACGAAAAAATCATATGAATTAATTGTACAAATATAACTTTCTTCAATAAATGACTGAAAAAGAGAGTGACTAAGGAAATAGGTGTTGGCTGGATGTAGTTAAGTGAAAGAAATGGTTGATATGGTGGGATTCGAAAGATAGTCTACAAAACAAATTTATTTAAAGCCATAATTTTTAAACAGTTATATTTCTAAAAAGATTATTATGGTAACTGGTTTATATAACATTTTTATTTCACCATTTTCAAATTTTATTTACAATTTAAAATTTTAATAAATTATCACGGAATAATTCAATTTCGTAAAATTATTAATGCTACAATACAACTACAAAAACGATACTGAACCCAACAATTTCCAATCCTCAACCGCAAACTAGTTAGACACTTGTCCAAAATAGGAAAATTAATTCACTTGATAGTCCAAGATTCTCACGTTACCACCACACAATCTTTGGTTTAAGTTTGTATCCTTTCTCTCTGAATGAAATCTTTCGTGCCCCTGTCAGATTATATCTTCTTAGCTACATTGTATGAATTTAGAAACATAATTTCTCTTCCGCATTTGAGAACCACTAAAACTGTTAGCGATTATTTCCAAAAAATGAAAACGAAAAATAAATCTTTTTTCAAATTGACAACCAAATCACACAATTATTTTGTGTTTGAAGGATATCCCACTAACTAGTAACCCGAAAAATGGCAGAAGACAAAGTTGAGTTGCTTCACAGACGAAAGATGGTCACTCCATGGCATGACAGCTCTAGTGACAGGAGGCACCCGAGGGCTTTTAACCAGAGTAGTAAAAAAACAATTTACCGATCTGAATTATTTTAAAAAAGGGACAGAAAAATATATAGATGAAGCGCATATTCAGTGGGCATCACCTTTTTTTAACATGAGGTGTCAAGTGAGTTGGCGCCTCATGTTTAATATTTTTTTTTTCTATAACAGGAGGCGCCACGTTTATCAACTCAGTTGGTGCCTCATGTTTAAATTTTTTTTTTCCTATAACAAGAGCCGACAACTCAGTTGATAAATTCAATTTATTGCCTTGTTTGTTACTTGTGTTTTCACGAGTGTTGGTTGTGTTTGTTATTTGCTCGTGTGCTTTTTCTGCTTTGTTTTTTCACGTCTATTTTTATCTGTGTTGTTATCTTCTTGTTCTGTGGTCTGTGTATTTAAAAATAAGTTTCATTATCACTTTTATTTATTCGAATGGTAGAAAATACAAGGGTTCAAAAGGCATGACTTTTGAATGCAATAAAAGAACAATTCAAATTAAACGTGACATTAGTTATGATGTGTTAACTAAGAAAATTTCTAATAAATTGATTTATCAACAAGGTTTGCGCCTCCTGTTATAGTAAAATATATATATATATATATATGTGTGTGTGTGTGTGTGTGGTGTGTGTGTGTGTGTGTGTGAGGCGCCAACTTCCTGTTATAGTAAAAAAAAATTATTAAACGTGAGTTGGTGCCTCTTGTTATAGTAAGAAAAAAAATTATTTAAAGCAAGGCGCCAACTCACTATTATAGTAAAAAAAAATTATTAAACGTACCAACTCACTTGGCTCTTCCTGTTAAAAAAAACGTGACACCCACTAAGTAAGCACCTCGTATATATATTTTTTCGCCCCTTTTTTAAAACAACTCAGATTAGTAAATTGTTTTTTTATTATTATTTTAGTAAATGGTTTTTTTTTTACTACTTTGGTTAAAAGCTGGCACCCGAGGCATAGGGTTCGTTCAACTCTCTAATGTCAATCTCATCTCTAACTAGGTCAAATCAACTTTTACTTCCTTGCGTTAATTTTAATTCATTCCTCTAATGACATATTATTGTTATTTCTTTTTCCATTGTGAATGGGCACGCAATAGCAGAAGAATTAGCTGAATTTGGGGGCAGTTGTGCATATATTGCACGTAGTCAAGAAGATATTAATAAATGTTTGGAAGAATGGAATAACAAAGGAATTCGCATAACAGGGTCGACATGTGATGTATTATCTCGTGACCAACGTGAAAATTTAATGAAAAATGTTTCCTCAATCTTTCACGGAAAGCTCAACATTCTGGTAAAGATCCTCCTATTTATATTAAATTTTAATCATATTTTTACATTAATTTAATTTTACGAACTCAACTTTGTAGTCAGCAGGTGATTTAAGTAGCTTGGATAGTATTGACAATTTTTTTTTTAAGTGTTTTGAAAAAATAGGGATCATTTGTGTTGGTTTAACTTGTTAAAGTGTGTCTGCATAACATACACTATACATGACACATTTTCATTTGAGAAGCGACAAAATGTAGCAGTTGTTCTGCAGAATTCTATGTTAAAAGTTCAGACTGTAAGTTGCCTGCAAGAGAATATTATTGTGCAAGAAGGCAACAAAATATATTGATAGCAAGAGAATATTATTTCTAATGACAAAATTTTGTTATGCAAGGGACTGAATTCTGTTAAGTGTTAATGCATATAGAAAGGCATAATTTATGTCAAAATTTCTTTTTATTTATTCAAGTCTCCACCATTAGAATTCTTAATTACATGATATATGGTAGCTCTTTTCTTTTCCTGTTTCAATTTCACCCCCTAAATTGACTAGAGTTGATTTGGTAAACGGTCTTCTATAGATAAACAATGCTGGAACAACTAAACCTAAGAACCTCATAGATTATACTGCAGAAGATGTAACGACAATAATGGAACTAATTTGAGTCTAGTTACCACCTATGTCAACTAACACATCCACTTCTAAAAGCATCTGGGTATGGGAGCATAGTATTCACATAGGTCTGAAAGCTTTGCCTTTTTGTTCTGTCTATGCATCCTCTAAAGGTATATGTTTCCCTATCTTAAACCCTTTAACTAGAACGCAACGTGATAAATTGGAGTTGCAGGAGATAAATTAATCTGCACATAAATTTATTCAGGAGCTATGAATCAATTCACAAAGAACATAGCATTGGAATGGGCAAAAGATAATATTCGTGCAAATGCTGTGGCTCCTGGGCCTGTTAAGACCGTACTTCTGGATTGTATCTGGTATGTATGTTTTGTTAAAGTTTATGCATTCCGAGGCATATCAAGATTGATTCACATCACACATCTTTTTTTATATAATTTCTTAAGGCATGTTTGGCAGTACTACTTTATAGGAAAAGAAAATTGACGACAATTTTTTATTTTTTTATTTTTTTAATTTGATGACTATTTTAAATAAAGAGATAAAATAATAGGTTAGTATGGACAAAATGTCCTAATCTTTATTTATTTTTGTAACATTATATATACTTCTTTTAACTTATAAATAAAAGGTTTAATTGTACTTTTGGTATTCCTATTTTTTCAATTTTGTGAATTTCATCCCTTGATTTTTTTTTTTATTGGCAAATTTGATCCTTACTATTTTAATGATATAATTTTGGTTTATCTGCTAACTTAAAATTCAATATTTAATTGAAATACAGATGTGACACTCTAATGTATTGTCATGTTAATATTCTCATTAAATATTAGATGTTAAATTATCAGACGAACCAAAATTATATAATTAAAATAGTAGGAGGATCAAATTTGCAGAAAAAAAAAATGGAGGGATGAAAATCACAAAATTGATAAAGTAAGAGGACCAGAAATACAATAAGCCTAAATAAAATATTTGCCCTTCCTTTCTTAAACATATATTGTCAATGTCCCATGAATTAATGTCAGTGAATAGTTTTTAGGATAAAACTTATATATAATTTTATAAATGTTGTTGGTATTGTTTTTCAATTAAAATTAAAGTTTGGTAATCTGCATTGACATTTTCAATGAAATCATTTATTATGCAAATTATCATGGTAAAATTCCAATTTTAATTAGAAAATAGCACTAATAGCATTTGTGGAAATGCATCTAAGTTTTGTTCTTGTTTTTATTGCCTTGTTATACATATCTCGTATAGTTATCAATCTCTTCTGTTCTCGTGCATATTGTGTTATATACTAATTCAGCAACCATGCCCACAATCTCTATGTATTGCTCTTGTTATAGAAAACCGGTGATGAAGTGGATAAAGTCGTTGAGGCTATGTGTCTCAAACACCGGTTGGTCGCCTTGGAGAACCTAAGGACATATCACCATTGGTTGCTTTCCTTTGCCTTCCAGCTGCTTCATAAATCACTGGACAGATTATAACTGTGGATGGGGGTTACATAATTTAAAGTGTTATACTATAAGAATTATAAATAAAATAAGTAAATGCCCAAAACACAAATCTCCCGATCAACTTGGTTTGTCAGAAGCTCCGAATTGAACTAATGATTATCACTAGTTGTTTTAAGTACAATATTTCAAGGTTACACTATTTTCACTATGAAGTTCTTTTTATCATTTTTAAGTTAATTTCAAACAAATATATATGGCTTTAATTAGTTTCTTTTGTTGCTAAAATTTGTTGTCTTGACCACTGTTTACCCCACTCTTGCTTTTTTTAATAACTAAATATAAATCCGTGTGTAACATGAGTACAAATTTGTAAATTTAAGAGTTAAATATGTTTTTAGTTCCTATACAATGAGAAAGTTTTGATTTTGGTCTTTATAAAAAAATTTCTTTGTTTTTTATCTCTTTAAAATTTGAAATCAGAGTTTTTTATGAGTGAATTTTGGTTTTGATCCTATAAAATAATTTTTTAATTTTCATCTCTCCAAAATTTGAAATCACATATTTTTTATCCTTAATGTTCATTTAAAAAAGATAAATAACATTTATTTTAGAGATTTAGACAATTTAGAGGGTGTCAATGTTGACATGGTACCACAAATATGAGTGGTGTAACCTAGGATATAATCAATTGACTTTCCATTAAACACATAGACAATTAATATGTGACATATAATAGTAAGGATCAAAAGCAATGATTCAACCTTCTGAGGGATGAAAATCAAAGAAAAAATTGAAGGACAAAAATAAAACTCATTCATTTTACAGAAACTAAAACATATTTAAGTCTAAATTTAATTACTAATAAAAATATTAGAAATGTACAAAATTATGAAATGAGTTAGATTTTAATCAGAGAAAAAAGGCTATACACTGACAGTGTAAAAGTGTTTTACACTGTCATCCAATCACAAACTACCATGTCTAGTAAGTTGTTGACTTTTACAATATTATCTTTAAAAGTCATAACAACGATGATTTGTCATTAGTTAACAGTATAAAAACTTTTTACATGACAGTGCCTAGCCATTAAACTCTTTTAATAATATATTAAGAATTCTAAATTACTTCCTATAAGCATGGAATACATATGCATGAGAAAAAATTACTTGTTTGCTTATGGAAGAGAAAACTCTAGTCTATAATTTTCTTTAATAATCAATTTTCGTGGAATACATATAAAGTAAGCGTGACATGTCATAGAAAGTAGGTTCTACGAGTATAGATCGACCTGAATAAATTAAAAAAAATATTGATTAAGTAAAAATTTGACATATGACCAGGATGAGATTGTGTTTGAAAGAATTTAGATATGGAAGATGAAGGATGATGATATGATATTTGTCCTAACTTGTGATATGAATTAGATAAATGATTTTCTGGCATTGAATATAAATTTTAATTTTTTTACATTATGTAATGATTATTAAAAAATTACGACTTTCAAAAATAGTTACATATTAGTGTTGGAAAACAATTCAAATTTTCATTTTCAAATCTCTAAGATATGATTTAGATTTAGAGATATTATTTTTTATAGTAGGGATTTGTTTCTTATTTTAATATTGGGATACAAGTTATATAAATAGATATTCTTAATATGAGAAGAATCACCTGACTAGTAGAGGGGGTCACCACCCTGAGTGAGAGAGGGGGGTTATGTGAAGGGAAGATTCACAAGATTGTCCAAAAAACTTGTAATGGGATGAATATTTGAGAATGAATAAATATTGAGATATTTTGTGGACGTAACACGAAAGGTGCCAAACCATGTAAAAATTTGTGTCTTGTACTATTTCTATTTCATGGCGTTGTCTGTGTGTGTTCCTTTGATCCTTATTGTTGTGTGTGAAGGGGTTTGTTTCCCCAACAATGATATTAGAGTTGATGGTTGTGCAGCCTGATGACCTATCAGAGGAAGAGTATTAAAGCTGATGAAGCTGATGGTGGATTTGTGTGAGATCTTTGTGTCGAAAGTCTTCTTGGCGATAGGAAGTCAAGCAATGTGTCCTAGTAGCTAACAGAGGTGCAAATTCTTGTATCGAAAGTATTCTTGGCAATGGAGAAGTCAAGCGGGGGTGTCCTGGTAGCAAACGGCAATGCAAGTATAAGAAGTGTCACCATCCAATACTTGTGAAGAAAGGTGGGAACACACCAAAGTTTGCAGAGCGAAAGCGTGATTGGAGAAAATTGCGATGAGTATCCATGACAACGAGAGTTGGAGAGAAAGTTTAAAAATTTTAATTGAGGAAGGAATTATTGGAAAACAATTCAAATTTTTAAGATATGATTTAGATTTAGAGATATTATTTTTTATTTTAGAGATTTGTTTCCTCTTTTATATTGGGATGCAGGTTGTATAAATAAGAATTCTTAAAATAAGAAGAATCACCGACTAGTAGAAGGGGTCACCACCCTAAGTGAGAGAGAGGAGTTATGTGAAAGGAGTATTTCACAAGATTGTCCAGAAAACTTGTAACATGATGAATATTTGATAAAGAATAAATATTAAGATGTTTTCATGAACGTAGGCAATAAGTGCCGAATCACGTAAAAATTTGCGTCTTGTGCTATTTCTATGTTATGACGTTGTTAGTGTGTATTCCTTTGATCCTCATTGTTGTATGTGAAAGGGTTTGTTTCTCCAACAATTAGCAATAAGAGTTAAAAAATACTACCAAAATAATAATAAAACTATCAACACTTTTCCAAATTCATGGCAAACAATATCTCAATTCTAGCTTGTGTCTAATTTTTTTAATTATTGTACAAACCAAGCATTTATTTCTATGGCTACAGAAAATAAAGAAATGCAAAGATATAGAGATAGAAGTAAAAAAGTATAAGAATCAAATTATATTGGAAAAACAACTCAAACTACATCGAGATCCAAATTAGATTCATCAACCCTAACACAGAGGGTTTAAGTTACATATGAAGAACAAATAAACAAGAAAGGAGAAGGGATAGAAGTCATCTAGATGCTTCAAGTTTCTCCAATCCTTTCAAGTCTCAAGAGCTCTTGACTTCCAAAATCATGTAGAGGCTTCCTCTCGTTACTATAATTTTGAGAAATTCGCAAAAAGTTGTTAAAAGTCTCATTCTTTCTGTCTGAAGATCTTCAAATTGTGTCTAGCTCGAACATTCAGCACCCTGACACTATATTTCAACACTCAGTGTTTCAAAATAATGGCTCCCTTTCTGCTCAGCGCTACTCATATAGCATCCAATGCTACTGCCAAAGTCTAGCACCCAACACTCATAAAACCCAATGTTGGCCACAAAGTTTTCCATTTTTTTGCAAATTATAATGAAAAATACGAAAATTAAAATTAGGTTATGAAAATATAAAGCAATGAAAATAAGCAATAATGTATTAAATTGTAATACTTGCACGTATTAGTTTTTATTTTAATTGCTTTACAATAATATATTATAAACTCTCGATCGCTAAATAATATTTTAAAAAAAATTAACTATCAATGACTCTAAAATAATATTTTTAATTGTAATTTTTATTTCTTCACTCGTTAAATAATATAAGCTCACTTACTAATAATAATGTTTTATATAATTAATATAAATAAATTTTATTTATTTATATTAATTTATAAACTAAATTATTCTATTTTCTATATTTTTAAGTTAAAAACCAGAAAAATATTTAGAACTAAAGAATGATTTTTTTATTAATGAATTTTACTTAATGATTTAAATATTTTTGTTATTAGTTTGCTGATGATCAGCTAATTAATAAAAAATTTAAATATATTTTTGATGAATTTAATATTTTATTGGCAGTTTATTTAAATAACTACTAGTAAAGAGTAATACCTACATTATCATTTATTTATTTAACCGTTAATAAAGTCTCTCATACTCAAAATATTAGTGTCATTATATAATCGCTAATGAACGTGCACTCAGCACTGATAAAACCGTTTTCTATAGTAGTGTATGTATAAGAAATGAACTTTTTTGATTAAAAAAATGCTACTTACCATTTTCTAAAAGAGTAATTTTATTTATATAATAACTTCCATTTTTACAATAATTTCTATGCAAGAGATGTTGGAAATAATTCTTTAAATACATGCTTTAATCTTTAATATGAGAGATCTTTAGGCGGAAGCATATAATTACAAAAGCATGCATATATCAAGAACAACCCGTTCTTGCTCACATAGGATCTACAACATGCTGGATTACTAAGGATAGGATA
>QUWT01000513.1:0-65414 GCA_004329165.1 Spatholobus suberectus | reverse complement strand
CTTAAAAAGAAGGTTAATTGGTTAAGGACAAAAGAACCGGTTCATTGATGTCATAGATGCAAAGTTAGCATGCGTTTCTATCTTTATTTTCAACTTCTTTAAATGAAACAAGAGTATGGGTGTGTGGTTGGTGCTCTTTTGCCACCGATAAACTGGGTTGCACTTATGAACCACACAGACATGTTGGCCCACAACGGAGAATCCATTATATCAATAGTTCAATTTGCTTCCCATGCCCTAAAACCCGCGGTTTTCCTTGTCATTGGTTTCTAAAAACTTTTGGCACTTACCTTAAACTCAATGAGAATCGTACCTGGCAACACATTAGCATTCATTTTATGCCTACGCGCCTTTTGAAAAAGTCTATTAATATTCAATATTTTGTTTATAAATGGTACACGAGGAGTGAATGACCAAAACTTTTCAGCCAAGATAAGGTTCCAATAAATCATTTATAACATCCACAAATTAGCAGAAAATGAGTGCAATTAGATAAGATAATAGTTGTTTTAATGCAACCTCGTGACAATGATACCACCTCTCTTGTTCTATGTTGTTTGCCTAATCAAAGTCTTCAAGGCATAAAAAACTCTTTTGACCTCATTTTATTTTATTTTATTTTTCTTTTTAAGGTAATGAATATATCTTCAGAAAATATGCATAAATTATTATGATAAAATGGTTTTTTTTTTTCCCAAATATCTTTATTAAAAGAATTAGAATCCAATTATGTATTATTTAAGTATTTAGATGATCCCTAATATTAGCACACCATGTGCTAGGACCGGAATGATATTAATAAATTTTGCTTACCCAAAAAAAGTATTAAATGAGATAATAATAAATAAGATATTACTAGAAAAAAAGTAATTATTGTTTTCTAAGTTTTTAAAGTGACAAATGTTTTAAAATAAATTAAAAAATTTCTCGTGCATTGTGAACACCCTCACTTTTATTTATTAAACTGTTTTCCTATTTTTCTGTATTTAATTCTAAAAAATTGAGAAAGAATTTCAAAAATATGATTCCCATAGTTAAATTCAAAATGTCAAAAGCTATTGATCGTGATTTTTAATAATTTTTTTGAGCCAGAGCCTAGAAAATTAAAAATGACAAAATTTGTCCTTATTTCTCAATAATAGGACTGACATGAGAAAAAGATTCAATCGATATTAAAATGTCAATTTGAGCTTAAAATCATGTCTATACATTCAAATAAATTTTGAAAATCTTTTGGAATTCGTTTAAATGATCAAAATGTCCCTAGATATTAGATAAACCAAACCAGTGTTAGTTTGACATCTAGAAATGGTGAAAAAATTTTTAGTACATTTTTAGGTAAAATATGTAATTTTAGAATTTTCATAAAATTTGAGCATTTAGAATTTAATATGAATTTTCTAAGCTTAAAAACAAAATATATATAGCTAACACATTAAGTATCCCGCCTGAGGAATACGTTCGCAAATGAAACTCAAGAAATTGACAGGGGCCCCAAAGCGGTGGAGCATGTGGTTAATTCGATGCAAAGGGAAGAACCTTACCAAGGCTTGACATGCCGCAAATCTTTTTGAAAGAGAGGGGTGTCTTCAGCAACGCGGACACAGGTGGTGCATGGCTGTCATCAACTCATGCCGTAAGGTGTTAGGTATACATACATCATACATACATACATTATTATATATTATATATATATATTATATATATATATATATATATTATATATATAATAATTCAAAATAATTAATAAAAATGAAAATTTATTTTTAGATATTTATTTTTGATCGAAAATAATGCATTTGTTCAATCCTATATTTAAATTAATTATTTTGATATTAAAAGTTAATTTATTCAAGTTTAGGTGATTTATCAGTATTGGCTAATTTCATTACAGATAAAATTTACACTAAGGAGCTTAGGACAGCTCATATGTATATGTTTCAAACTAAGGGGGCTGATTCATCCCCTAAATTTGATATGTGTCCCTAATTGAATTTAAAAGAAAAATAAAAATAGCTTTTATTACATAAGGCATGATCTCATCCATGGACACCTAAGACACATTTCTCTTCTATAAATAGCCATGGTGTTGGGCTAAATTCCTCATCCTCTTCTCCTTTTGGGCTGGACAAAGCATTTCCATAGTCACCACTCTCCACAAAAAAAAAAATTCACACTAAAATCCTACTTGTTTTCATTAACTAATAAAAATTGAAGTTTTGCACCAACAACTTTACCAACCCTCTTTGAGATAATGGGGGAGTGGGGTTAATTCTAAATTTCAATTACTTTATGTTGGTAGGAAAGATTTTTCCCTAAACCTTTCAATGTTTAAGTTTAGTAAGTCTTATAATAATGTTATAATGTTTAATATTAGATTTAAACTTTTACTAAATTATTATGCTACTCAATTTTACATAATTAAAAGGTACTTATTAAGTAATTATACTGTTTAAATTTAGATAATTATAGTATAATTATTAAGCTTTATACTGCTCAAATTCAAATAATTATAGTATAAATACTAAGTTGTTATATTGTACAAATTTTAGATAAAATAAATTTAGTTTGTTATAAACTGCTCTACTTTAAATAATTAAATTGTTATACTACCAAATTTTAGTAAAACTCAAATAATCTAGTAAAAATAGTGAAAGAAAGAAGTTTGTATTTTATAATATAAAACTAAACATAAAAGTTATTTTATGAGCTATTTATGAATTTATTTTTAGAAAACTACTATAGAAATTTCATTTTAAGTTCTTATTGTTCAGGTAAGATCTAGACACATTAAGAAACCATCTGTAAAAAATTTTACAATTTTTAAAGCTTATTTAATACTTTTAATTGTGTTCTATAAATGTTTGTGGACACTTTGTACTTAAAAATACTAAATTTCTAAAAATTTGAAAAATTCTAAAAATTTATGATAAAATTCAAATTATTTTTCTAAGCTTAAAAATTATTTTAATGAAATTTTTTTGACCATTCTGTGATTTATTTCTTAATTATTATTCTTTGATTTCAAACTTTATGTCTTTATTTTATTAAACTATTGATTATGTGTTTAATATGAATTACAAATTATTTAGATAATATGTATGGATTTAATCTCTGCAATATAAGACAGAGATACTAGAAATAATTGTACTGGTGTTCAAATTAAATAAATTAAATGAGACTAGACCAATTCTTTGTTTAAAAATTTAGAAATTAATAGGTTAGTGAGTAATGTAAAACAAGAGACATGCAATGGCATGACACCTTGTCAGGGAAGCTATAGTTTGGTACATTGAGGAATGAAAGACAGAGACTTATTTGAGGAAGTCTTGGGGGCAGGCATCAAGTAGTGAAGGTCTCAATGGCCAAGGTAGCGCCTGTGAGCTGAAATATTCGTCTAACCAAGTTCGATAACCCTGACAATTGCTCAGCATTCCAAGATTGGTGTGAGAGTATAGTTCTATAAATGGATGTCCTAATTGTTATTTTCCTTAGTGATAATGAGGATTGTACCATATGATGATGTTGAGAGAGATATATGTACTCTCAGTTACTTCTTAGTTCTGTTAAGATTATTATTCACTAATGCAAGTTTTGATCCATATCAAGTTAAGGATAGTTTAGTATAACTTAGAATAAACCTAGGTTTCCCTTTATTATTAGTTGTGATTTATTTATGGTAGAATTCCTACTATACATGTAAAAGTGATTTTAGAAACAAAACACCTCACTCTATTATTTTCTTTCTTTGTATAATTGATCATGATTATTGAAGATGACGTTAACGCCCAATAATGTTGAAGACGACTCAGAGGATACTTCGAAGGATGAAGATTTATAGACTTAGTTTGTAGTATTTTTTTTTAAGAATAAGACAGACTAATATTGCTCTATATAGGATCCCTTTAATGCATATATTGGGTTAGGTAGTATTTGTCTTTTAATGTATCTTTGGTAGGGCTGTTCACAGTTCAGTTCAGGAAAGAAAACTGAATTGAACTAAACTAAACTAAAAAATAGTTCTAAAGAACTGAACCAAATTGTTTAGGTTTAATAGTGAGCTAAACTGAATTAGTTATGAGTTTAGTGAATTGTTTTCTACGTTAAAAAACTGAACTGAACTGTTATTAATTTCGAACTATATTTTTTTTTAAGTTCAGTGAATTGAATCATTTAACGCACATAACTAAATTGTTACTGAATTATTCAGTGGACTTTTCAACATACTAATGATCATTTCTGCCCAATTTTGTGTAGTCTCAATTCTGAATATTTAGTTTACTAGAAACAACTAATTGCTAGCTAAAAAGAAGAAAACAAGCCAATTCTGATTCTAGGGGAATACAGCGAAAAGAGGACTATCCATACATTGGAAGAGATGGCTCCTGCAAATTTGACAAAAGCAAAATTTCAGCTTCTGTATCTAATTATAGTGTGGTTTCCCTTGATGAAAGTCAAATTGTTGTAAACTTAGTGAAGAATAGCCCTCTTGTAGGTAGCTTAATTGTTCTCCGTCGACAAAAAAGACTTGGCTCCCTAACTTACTTACCCCCTTTCCTAGTCTAGAATGGAATTATAGAAATATATGTTTGATCTTTCCTTTTTCTTAATGGCAAATTAGAGAAATACTGTAATATGTTATTATATATGGGAATCAAAATTTGACCGCTGTTATGCTTTCATCGCGTGATCGCGTCGTGTGACTCTCAGCTAGCAATAGCATCGTGTTTTCACTGTTTTTGACTCGGTGCGTGAGTAAGAGTGTGAGAATATGAGCGTCTAAGTGACTAACACTCAGACTAAGTGTTTTTTATTTATCTCAGTTTTTTTTTTAAAATTGAACTACTAACTAAAATAATTTAGTTTTTGTAAAACTGAACTTAAAATACAATTCAGTTCAGGTTTTGTGCAAACAGTTTGGGTTTTATTAGTCTAGTTCAGTTCAATTTATTTATTTTTTTGAACAGCCCTAATCTTTGGTCTTTCTGTATTTTATGACTCTTGTGTATTACTAAATCATGATGTACAATTTTACGACACACACACACATATATATAATCTTTATCTTTCATTTTTTACTTTCATTTCAAATTTGTTAAATTTAGAATTCTTCTATTATAAAAGCAGAAAAAAAACTCACTTGTATTTTTGTCTACTTAAATTTAATAATTAAATTAATATGAATTATATTTAAATTTAAAAGAGTGTTACACATTGTATGAATATTTAAAACTTAAATGAAATTATAAATAAAAACAAATTAAAGGGAATAATAGATATTTTGATAATTAATAATAAATATTATATTGTATTAGAAGAATGGAACAGAGAGATAAACTATTTAAAATCTAATAAAAATCATGGAAATAAATTATTTGAATCAAAATACATCATTTCTATTAATATGTTTGTAAAACTTCAAAATTTAAAAATTAAAATTAAATTGAGATTGACTAAAATTACAATAATATTAAAATTTAGTTTATTTCTCAAAAATATCTTTAGTTTGATTAGGTTTTGTCACGCATAAATATTAAAAACAACATTGCAAAATGAGAAATATAAGTTCCTATGTTTTTTATTGTCAAGAAATATATTGTTACAATCAAGATTGCAATACGACGGTAAAAAATAAATAAATAAGGGAGTTATCACCAAAATTTATTTTAAGAAAACATTAAAAAAAACCTTTAAAAATAAAGTAGTCTTGAAAACTATATTTTAAAGTTCAAGAGTTGATTATATGTAAGAAAAATATTAACATCATGTGATGTTTATCCTAAGATGATTACTTCTTATTAAATGTGCAAAATTATTATAATTTTAAAAATATTTATTTTACCCTTTGACACAAATAAATAAAATGGATGTATAACATATAATTACAAAAATTAATTTTGACATGGCAGTTTAATTCTTGTTTCTGTGTATCCTTTAATACAATAAAGGATTCAAGGTCATGTTGCTGGACACATATGGCTCTAAGAGCCCTGCTGTGAGCTCTGACTGGTCAGCCATGGGGGTAAGGTCTTACTGATGCCCACACAACTGAAGGTCGCAAACATCATGGTGCGGTTAGGGCTCGCCCCTCTTACACAGGCACGGTATACTATTGCAAACAAGGGCATGATATATGCCTTTTGTTGAGTGGTGACATAAGGACACTAGCTCCTTCCACCTGTCAGTAGGGGAGATAACCATCACCCTAGATAATGTCTCATCTTTCCTACACTTGCTTATTATAGGCAAGCTCTGCCAGTACTCCTATGTTACTCATAAGGAGGCCACAAATTTGCTGATGAGCAAGCTCAGTGTTACACACCACGACGCATGTGGTGTAACCAAGAAAGGAGTTCGCGTGACTTTACAATGGTTGAAGAGGATATATGAGGCATGAGTCATAGCTGGGCAATATGCATTTGCTACTAGAGCTTATTTGTTACATCTTGTCAACTGCAACGATATTCTCAACAAGAGCTCGATACATGTGTAGGTTTGCTACGTGGAGTTTTTTCATGAGATTTAGTCTTGCGGCAAATTCTCCTAGGGTTTCGCTGCGTTGGCCTGCCTTTATGACCAGTTTAGTGTTGCTAGCCTTCGATTTATGAAGCAATTTGGAGGATACATGAGCCTATTGATCATACGATTTTGTATTTTCTTTAGATATTTATTTATCCATCTTTTTAGGACAAAAAAAAATATGATGAAGATGACTAAAAACTTTTATAGATAGAAAATTTTGAATATAAAGGTAATGTGGTGCTTTAGAACACATATCTCTTATACTAGTGCAAATAATGTTCATACGTCAGTGAATCATTAGAAGCTTTCTCTTGTGCATCAAAAAAAGAAACGGTCAAGATTGCACTGACTAAATCAAGGGTCCAAATTGCACCGATTCAAACACACGCCTTGTTCATGCATTAGTAAATCATTAAAAGCTTTGTCCTGTGCGTCAAAAAAAGTTGAGATTGCACACAGTAAATTAAGGTTCCATGTCACACCAATTCAAACGCGTGCCTTGATCACACGTCAGTCATTATTGAAAGAGTTATCCTGTGTGTTAGAAAAAGTAACAGTCGAGATCACACATAAGAAATCAAGGGTCTCGATCACATCAATTCAAACGCGTGCCTTACTCACGGATAAGTGAATCATTAAAAGTTGTGCGTAAAAAAAATTGAATTTTAAAAATATAAACAATTAATTTCAAAATAGATAACAAAAACGTATTTCCGTTGTGTTAGGAGGTGCGCTCTCCATACACAACAGAAACGCATTTTCGCTATACATTGTGCATAACAGAAATGCGTTTCCATTGTGTATGGAGGGCGCACCTCCTAACACAATAAAAACATGTTTTTGTTGTATATATTGTACAACGAAAATGTATTTTTGTTAAGAATATTTTAAAAAAAAATTAACAAACAAAACTTGAGATAAAAAGAACAAAAAATGAAGTGAGAATAGCAGCACACAATATATGCTGAGCCAAACCCGATAACACAATGGATCAAAATATGAACAACGTTGACATGGTCAAAGCAACAAAAAGGTGGCTCTATAATTGGCCCTTAAACATGCACGGACAACCCAATCATTCAAAACCTGCAGTTTGATATGTAAAACAATGGTGATACTACTAACGTATGCAGACCAAATAAAAATAAATAAACAAACAAAAAAAAGAAAAAAAATGAAATGAAAACAAAAGTAAATGAAAACCAGGAGAATCAAGTAACGTTTGCCCCAGCCCATTCAGCTTCTCTTTATCTTATTACTAGTTTTAGTACTCGTCCAATGCACAAGGATGGAAAGAATTTATTGATGTAATAAATTAGTTAAGTTAAGAAATAATAAGCAAGACATGGAAAGAATTTATTGATGTAATAAATTAGTTAAGTTAAGAAATAATAAGCAAGACAGAAGCAAATTTACATTAAAATTATTACAACAATAAATTAAAAAGTGTTAAAGTTATAATAGAACATAATTTCTTTTAAGTAATTCAAATATTAATGTAATTTAAGGTAAATTGTTCATCCTATGAGTTAAGTGTTTCTTTTCGTTTTTTCATGGAAAATGTTTATCTTTGTTTGTTATATTTTATCCATACTTTATATATATGTTAGAAAAATAAACATTCAATAAATGAATTAAGTTATAAAGAGTAAGTAGGAAAAAATATAATTATATTAAAATTATTATAACAATAAATTAAAAAAGTATAATTTCACCCCTAATAATTTAGATGTTAATGTAGTTTCAAGTGAATTATTTATCCCCATGAGTTAAGTGTAAAGTTCTCTAGTTGCTTTCATATACAATGTATCTAAAAATAAATTATATTTAGAATTGAAATAATAGCCTATTTGGATAAACTTCTTCATAAATACTAATAGGGGAAAAAAATAAGAAAGAAAAATGAAATAAGTTTTCCCATAAGCTAAAATTAGCTTTGCATAAGTTAAAAATAAGCTTTGGAGAAACAAATATGAAAGAACTTCTATAAAATAGCTTATACATAAACTAATTTTAGCTTTTGGATAATCTTATTTTATTTTTTCTTCTTATTTTCTTCTCCTATAAGTACTTATGGAGAAGTTTATCCAAATAGATCCTAAATAAATTCAAAGTATAAAGTATAATAAAATATATATTTTATCATAATTTATACGCTAATGTACTTTCGCACAAAATATTCATCCTCTTGTATTATGTTTTATGTATATTTTTTTATATTAATCAATTTACACATAGATTTTAACTTGTAAAATGAAGAAAAGAATAGTGATTCATCTACAATTTTTCAATATTTGAAATTTAAATATCATGTGTGAAAAAATTAAAATGAATTTTAGAATTATATTTTATTTTTTGACATTTAATTAAATGTAAATTATTTACTTAACAGAAAATTAAAATTTGAATAAATAAAAGAAAACATTCATTAAATTAGTTAAGTCAAAATATAGTAAGCAAGAGAAAAATAAATTTATATTTAAATTATTTTAACAATAATTAAAAAATTCTAAAATTATAATGTTATAATAAAGCATAATTTCTTCAAAGTAATTCAAAATTTAAGATTATTTAAGGTAAATTGTTCATCCTATGAGTTAAGTCTAAATTTCTCTTCATACTCGTTTGTTATATTTTATTCATATTTCTATGTTAGATAAAATTAAATATTCAATAAATTAGTTAAGTCAAAAAAGAGAAAGCAAGAAAAAAATTATATTAAAATTATTATGACAATAAATTAGAAAGGTATAATTTCACCCTAATAATTTAGACGTTAATATGATTTCAGGTGAATTGTTTATTCATGTGAGTTAAGTGTAAATTTCCGTACTTTCTTTGTCAAAAAAGTTCATCCCTATGTGTTATGTTTTATTTGTGATTTTTATTTTAATAAATTTTAAATTAACATGTATATATCATTGTATAAAAGAAAATTAAAATTGCAGAGGTAAAAAAAAAAATCTTGAATAATTTGTTTAAGTGAGAAAATAATAATAAATAAGAAATGAATAATGATTTGCCTAAAAATTAATTTTATATGGAGAAGATAATAACGATTATATGGATTTAATTTGATTCTTGTTATGTAATTAAATAAATATATATTAATTAGGTAAAAAATAATTTTGATTGGACAAAAATATTTAGTAAAAAGTTGGGTGAGAAAAAAATACGAATATATATTTATACCAAAATTGTTAAAACAATGAATTATAAAAGGATATTGAACTTATAATAAAGTATAAATCTTATAACAATTCATATGCTAATATTTTTGTGCAAAATGTTCTTTCTCTTGTGTTATGTTATATGCATATTTTTTATACTAATCAATTTACATATAGATTTTTAATAGATTTTATTATGTAAAAATAATAAAAGAAAAATAATTTGCCTACAATTTTTAAGAATTTAAATTTTAATATCATGTGAAAAATAAAACAAATTTTTGAATTGAATATAATTTTGTCATTTAATTAAATCTAAACTTTTTACTTAAAAGAACATTCAAATTTGATTAGATAAAAGAAAAATATTCAATAAATTAGTTAAATTAGAAAATAATAAGCAAGAGAAAAAAAAATTTATATCAAATTATTATAACAATGAATTAAAAAAAAATTAATTCTACACTAATAATTTAGACGTGAATTCCTCTTAGGCTAGCATAGTATAATTTTTCACTTGTAAATCAATCATTACATTAATGAAGACACCAAACAATGAAAAAATTATATTTATTGCCCATCAGTTTGACTTACTATGCAAGTAGTACTTAGTTTTCACTCCTAACTCTCAAGTTCATTGTAAGCATCACCAATGAGTCTTTAACCTCTATCTACCAAACATACAACAATGAAATCTATAAGCTAAATCATGGTCTCATGATTACCATTTGTTTATTATAATAATTTAACAAAAACCATGAAGAAGGACATTCCACTCAACATTTTATATTATTTAAATATTATATCATACATGACCAAATTTAGAAGCATTAGCACAATAACATATTGTTAATGTCAAATACAACTCTAAACATTATTGTAATTATTCTCACAATTTAACCATTAAGTGCAATAAAATCATAACGAAAATTATTCCAAAACTTTGTTCTAACCACTAACTAATGTAGTCCAAAAAACAATTTATTAGCAGCCTTACAAATTTGATTAGATTTAACAATTCAGCTAGAAAAATCACAAAATAATTTCACTTCCATTCTGTCATGTTTTGCCCAATCATTTCTAAATGAACCCTTTTTGAGTAGGTCCCTCCTTGGTCATGCACATCAAAGAATGCTCTCGTGTCAGTCTATCACCAACAATAGCAACATCCAAGAACATATTAATTTATCATCAATAGCAATAAAACCTCAAATTATACAACAAAAAATTAAAGAAAAGGAAAAGTTGAATTTGAATTAATTTCTTGAAACTTGATTTTAAGTTGGGTGATGATTCATATTTGTTTCACATGGCTTGTAAGTACTTGGTCCATGGCGGCACCAATTTTGGATGAACTGTTGGAGGGACATATATCACTACTTCATATGAATATTTGAAATATTTTGTTCTCAAAGAAAATGAAATATAAAACTAGGTACTTTTGATTTATATAAAAGGCACATATACTAATAGTTTCCAAGGATTTCTATTTACATGTCTGTCACCAATATTCCAATTTTATCTAATTAATTACTGTTCAATTGCTTTGATTAAAAAAATACTTTATGCTCAAAATGATGCTCAAGACAAAACAAATAAAAGTAATTAAAAAAATATGAATTGATATAAGAAGAAAATGTGAAATGAATGAGAGGTTAAAATAGAGTACCTTATTTGCCTTTTCCTTTAAAGAAGCTTAAGGGATTTAGAACATCTCAGCACCAAATCCTTATTTTTAGTGAAGTAAGATGTCATATGTGAAAAAATGGACTCAAGGACATAAATAGCTTTCATGCAAACCTGAAAATATTTTTCCCAAAAGAAGTCAAAATGAGATTACAAATCCATCAATATGTAGCTATTATCAAGTGCAAGTTTATGTAATTGATATAGGCATGCATGTATGAATTCATATTTTAACATAAATGTCAACATGACAGACATGCCTACCACATCGAAGATTGGAGCTTTTGTTCAAGGGCATAACATAAAGTCGTGGCATCTAACTTTGTAGCCTCTGTTAGGAAAACTTGGACGACATCCTGAGTGGGTTGTAGGCATACACCTGTAGAGCTTACAACTTTCTCCAACAATATATCCTCTTGTGTCAACAAAATTGTGAATGACATCCCAAGTAGGCTGTATTTGCATTTGACAACAAAAACAACTACATCCTAAAACCCACCTCCATATATCATATATTCAGCAAAGAAGTCTCATTGGAGTGGAATTCCTCCCTAAATATATTAACAACTACATCAATACTTGA
This sequence comes from Spatholobus suberectus, assembly GCA_004329165.1. Taxonomy (NCBI): domain Eukaryota; kingdom Viridiplantae; phylum Streptophyta; class Magnoliopsida; order Fabales; family Fabaceae; genus Spatholobus; species Spatholobus suberectus. Next base: position 53,453 of record QUWT01000513.1, on the reverse strand, counting down.
AATATAAAGAATTAAAGCGTACAAAGAAACGGATTATTAAGTGACGTTTGGATTGGGACTTAAGTTCAATTCCTATGTATACGAACCACAATCCTAAAAAAAAGCTATATAAAAAAAAATCAGTAACATAAAAATTGGGTCAAAAGAAAAATTAGATCCAATTTGCAGATCAAATTATATTATTATAGTAGTAAAAATATGACTGGAACCCTTCATTGACATTTCAATATACATAAGAAAAATCAATCCTATTTGCTTGATTAGCAATAAATGCGATAAGTATTGCTCACTTCACTCTCAACAATCAACACATGTTATGGTCTACCTAGAAGCAATCCCAATTCAAAGCTTCTTTTAGATCATTTGACAATTAACACACCCACCCCAATGCTCAATTTTCAAAATAGGCCATAAGAAATCAACATTAAAAAAAAAACCCAATAAAGCTTGCCAAAGGGAATCTAAAGTTCATTTGGGCATTTGACCAAACACATAATTTACAACCCACAAATCAGTCCAAAACAAATCAAATAAATATTTAAAAATTTCTCCAAAACACATCAATTTGTATAAGGACCCGTATAGTATCTGTATAACACAAAGAAGTCTATAATATCTCCCCCCCCCCCCCAAAACAAACTCTAACCCGTAGAAAATAAACCTCTTTAACAAATAAAAACAATTAACATCATGAGTAAAAAATTTGCTCACCTTTGTTGCTACGGATCAAGAAAAAAAAACCTTTACTCGGAGAATAAAGATGAAGAAGAAGTTATGGTCAACAGTGGGTTACAGAGGCAATTCCTGCGAGGGTTGCAGTGTTACCAGAAAGAAAGGAATAGGTGCTACAATAGCCATCTTCCATGACCTCTTTAAGTCCCACCATCTTGCAAAACAAAACACACACATCAATTTCACGTAATGAAAATGTATTCGGGAGAGGAGGAAGGAAGAGAAAATAAAAGTGGTATCAAAAATAGGAAGGTAAAACGAAAAATGACAGGTAGAATAGAGAATGAAAATGAGGAGAAAGGATGGAGAAATAGGGGAGCTATAGAGTCCATTCAAAATTCAAATTTTAAAAATTAAAACTAGCAAAATGCTTTGTTGTTGATTTTCAAAATTTAAATTCTCAAAAGCTGTCTCATTATCCCAAAGTTGTCCATAAGATGGAGAGGAAACAAATGTCTATATGCCCTTCGTGCTGGTCTACAAACTGCCTTCTCCATAGTTTAGCACAACACCTTTCATATTTACGGGAAAAAAAAAAAAAGAGTTCCCCCACTCTTGATAACAAAAGTTGATAACAAAAGTCAATGTCACTCTTTCATGTTTAGATTATTAATAATGTAAAAATTTGAATTTTAATTTGTGAAGGAAGATTGATAATGTGGTTTTGTGTTTGGTGGTTTGTTTTTATACAACCCAATATAAATCCTTCAACCAATATTTTATTACTAACAAGCCAGTATGTATTTTTGAAAGTGGAAATAATTTTTGAAAAACAATTTTCGACAAAATGGCTAAGAAAGCGACACACGGAAAAGCAACACATAGGGTTTTGTGTTGATGTAAGAAGCATACATGAAGTTTAGAAGTTCATCAAGGTCATAATTAATTAGAGCAATGCATCTTGGACATCTTCTACGACAATCCAGTTGACTTTCTTTTTACATGTTAGGCCAAAAAGCGTCTGGTGGATACCATTTTGACTTACCAAATTGGGCTTTTTGGCCTCAAAAACAAAACCCCATGGAGCTGTATGAGAGACTAAAGAAGATCCTATTACTCAAGAGCTCAAATTTTCTTGTGAGTTGTCCACAACTTTTTCTTTCTTTCTTCCTTTATTTGATAATTTGTATTTTTTTTTCATTTTTATTTGTATTTTTATGTTTTCTTTATGTATTTTCATTGTAATTGGATTTATGTAGCCCATTTTGAATTTTTTTATTTTTTGTTTATTTTTTTAATGGGCTCAATATAGTCCAATTTGATTTGAAGAAGGAAGAAGAAACAATTTTGGGCCTATGCTAGACCAAATCAGGTAACAATATAAAATAAAATAGAAACAATAATAAATAAATAAATAAGAGTGAACAAAATTAAGTGTTTACAGAAAAAATGATTATAGCACTAAAAATGCTATAAGCAAAAGAATTAATGATTAGAAACCACATGCCCTATTATCTATAAGAATAAAAAGTCATTTGACCACCAATTCCATTGTTCTAGTTGTTGCTATTTCACACTGAAAATTGGAATACAAAATAAGTTTAACTTGTTTTTTTCCCTCATATATTTGCTATGTTCTATTCTCATCGAAAATTATTTTTCATCATTTGATTAATAATTATATTTCAAATTTTATATATACCTTTTACATATAAGTTAGAATATAGAACTTTAAAAGTGAAACTCTTATTTTTTTCACTCTCTTAATTAATTCATTATTTAATATCTCTCTCTTCTTTTCTTTGAATGTGACTTTTACTCACAATCAATCAAAATAGAAAAAATTTCTCCTACTTTCTTTATTTTCATGTGACTTTTTTGTTTTAATTTTAATTTTAATTATTAAAAAACAATAAAATATTAATTAATTAGAAAATTTCTTATTAATACAAAAATTTAAATTTATCCTTATCTAATGTTATCCATGTTATTTATTTATTTAAAATATATAAAAGGAATGAAAAAAGTTCCTTAATGTTACAAAAATTTAAATTTCTTTTTATCTAATATTATTTAGATGACTTTTATTTTATTTTAAATTACAATAAGAAAACAATTAATATATTGAAAAGTCTTCTTATCCTTTGAATGTTTTTGTTTAAATTTTAAAATAGATAAGTTTTTGTACTTATTTTTTAATTTTCTTAAAAGTGTTAATAAAATGTGATAGTTACCAATGCATTATATGGGTTAAAATACTAGTTTATGAAATTTTAGTAATATTCCATATTAATTGCCATCCATATGACTTGAAGGCACTAGTACAAAAACATTTTTTTTACACCAAAAATTTATATCAATTCTTGCAAAATCAATGTAATATGTGAGACGGTGACAATTTTGTAATATTGGAATGAACAGTGAAGATTGAGTACATTAGGAACTAATCTAAAAAGTATTTTTAGATCGATTTTGGTATTTATGTCACTTTTGAAATTTCTAACAATACTTTATAAACTTTCATTTTTTTAAGTGATGTTTGTTTAAGGATTTAGAAAATGAATATATTCTTTATTGAACTCTTTGTTTTCTTTTAGAGAGCTAGCCATCATACTTAGATGTCATATGTATGTATTACATTTATGTGCATAAGTGTCCACTTGTTTGGTGTTTTTCTTTCATGCTGATGATGGATAAGTAATTAGAACTTTGAATGCTTAAAAATTCATGATATAGTTTTGCAAAACTTAATCATTTGGACAAATTTAAATTCAACAATATGAGATTGTCTTGATGTGTTATTCATTATATTGACCATCCTAAACAATTAACTAGTGCTTCATATAAAATTTTAGTTTTTAAATAAGTTAGTGTTTGCATGTTGTAACATAGATGGATAAGTTTAATGATGAGTCATTTGTTAATTTGGACAATGACAATGATCTTAAGTTTAGTAACACTGATAGTTTTGATGGAAGTGAATAGGAAGAGCATAAAGATGTTGATAATAAAAAAGAGACTGCAAAAGTAAATGTGATAGATAATTAAAAGAAAACTTTAATGGACTTAATAGATGACAAATGGGGCATAAAGTTTTCAAGTGAACATGATGCTTATAAATTTTATTTTGTATATGCAAAATGTCATAGTTTGAAAATTAGAAAATATGAGACAACTCATAATCTAAATCGTAATACTGTAATGGGTCAATATTTAGGCAATAAGGCGAGATTAAGGGATAAAAAGCACTTAATGAGGGATGATAGGAAAAAGGGTCATAGACCTCTTGCCCATACAAATTACAAATAAAAGCTTTGTGTACAAGTAGATCGTGGGACATCTAAATGGAACGTTGTGTTGTTCGAGAAGATTCATAATCATGAATTGTGTTAGTTGAATTTTGTGACATTAATTCGTTCTTAATGTGACTTGATTGATGCGAACAAAGCTTAGGTGGATTTCTTGCATACACATTGTGTTAGAACCTATCAAATAATGGGGTTCATGATGGATCAAAAGAAGGGACATATTGGTCTTGACTTCAACAAAAAAGATCTATTCAATCATATTGAGTGGATAAGCGTGCTAAGTTCAAAGATGAGAATGTAATGATTGCCTTAAGTTATCTTCAAGGCAAGGTAAACAATGATCCTATTTTTTTTCAAAATATTCATTTATAGATAATAAAAAATTGAAACACTAATTTTAAGCTTATGGTAGTAGTAGGTCTAATTTCTAATATTTTGGAGATGTGGTTGCATTTATTAGTATGAACAAGAAAAAGTACAACAATTTATTGGTAATTTTCTTTGGTAATAATATCGTTCACAAAATGTGGTATTTGGTTGTGCTCTTGTGGTAGATGAAAGTACTAATATATAAAAATAGGTGTTAGAAACTTTTTTGGATGTAATGTGAAATAGGCATCCAAAAGCAGTAAAGATAGACGATAATTGTGCAAAAGAGGAGGCTATTAAACAAGGTTTTTCGAATGCATCATATGAATTTTGTGAGTGACATTTACAAAAGAATGGTTGTGAAATGAGTAGAATGCTAAATTTGTAATAGATTTCAAAAGAGTAATGTATGATAATTTTACATTAGATGAATTTGAAAAATATTGAAATAAGATGATTGTGAAACATCAACTTAAAGGAAACAAATAAGTTTATCAAACCTACCAAAACAAATAACCCACATAAACTTGGTCTGGTAGATTTGAGAAATCCATTTGTTTTCTTCAAGTTGATGTTTCATTACCATTTTATTCTAATATTTTTCAAATTCCTTCGGCGTTAAGTTACCATACATTACTTTTTTGAAATATACTAAAAATTTAGAATGCTTTACATTCTCACAAGCATTCTTTTATAAATGCTACTCATAAAATTTGTGCGATACATTCGAAAAAAACCTATTGATTTCCTTTCTCATTGCACCATCATCGTCTGTCACTACTGCTTTTGGATGCTTATTCCACATATCTAAAATAGTTTCTAACACCCATTTATATGTCTTAGTACTTTCATCTGTCATAAGAGCATGACCAAATACCATAATTTGGGAATGATGATTTTTACCATAGAAGATTACCAATAAATTTTTGTACTTATTCTTCTTGTACATGTTAACGAACTTAACTACATCTCCAAAATAGGTGCTTCAATTTTCCATTATCTGTAAATAAATATGTTCAAAAAAATAAAATAAGATCATTGTTTACCTTGCCTTGGAGATAACTTAAAGCAACTATTACATCTCCATCTCTGATCTTAATATGCTTATGCCACTCAATATGATTAAATAAATCTTTCTTGTTGAAGCCAAGACTAACATGTCCTCCCTTTTGATCTATCATAAACCTCATTATCTAACAAGTTCTAACGCTCTACATGCAAGTAATCAACCTGAGCTTTGTCCATATCAGTCAAGCCATAGTATGAACAAATTCAAGGCACAAAATTCAAATGACACAATTCGCTATGTGAATTTTTTCAAACAACACAACTTTCCATATAGATGTCTTATGATCTAATCATATGTGAGACATTGCTTTGTAGTTTGTACAGGTGAAAGATTAGTTATCCTTTTTCCTATCATCCTTCATCAAATGTCATTTGTCCCTCAATCCTGTCTTGTTGCATAAATATTGATGTATTACAATATTATTATTTGATTTATGCATTATCTCATCTTTTCTAATCCTAAAATCATGACATTTTGCATACACAAAATAAAATTTATAAACATCATGTTTACTTGAAAACTCCATGTCTCATATGTCATCCACTGTCTCAAGTCTATTAAACTTTTGTATTGATTAGCTATCATATCTATATTTGTAACCTCATTTTCATTATTAACATCTTTATGCCATTCACTTTCACCTTTATTCGAACTATCAATGTTACTAAAACTAAGATCATTGTCATCGTCCAAATTAACAAATGATTCGTTGTTAAAGTTATTTATCTGAGTTACAGAAGTCAAAACACTAATACATTTAAAAACTAAAATTTTATACAAAGCTTTTTTTAATCATTTAGGATGATCAATAAAATAAATAACACATCATCAAGGTAATCTTGTCCAAATCTTATTGGTTAATGATAAAGAGGGCATTGAAACATGTTGAGCTTAAGGGGCATCAAAGGAATAACCATACATAAGAAATTGCATTAAATGACACGAAAAATGTTTTTACCAATCAAAAGACTCACGTAAAGAGTTGTGGCAACATTCGATGCACATATTTGTTTCATCAGAAATATTTCTTTATATACTATTGGGGCATATGATCTATCTCCAATCTTTCTTTTCTTTTTATGGTTTTTGCTTCTTTGTAGGGTTTGTGAGGTTTTTAAATTTTAAACACATTTTTATGCATTAAACAACTAGTTAATTATAGACTTCATTTCACATTACTTTATTTTACAACTTCTATCTTCTAGATTTTATTCTTGAATTAACCTTGTTGACCAAGACAGTTTAATTTGTTAAAGAGTTGTGGAATTTTGTGAAGAAAAAAGCCCCATAACAACCTATAATGCAGTTAGAGGTGTTTTTTAGTGACTTAGAAATTCTTATAAGAAAACTTTATTCACAAATTCTACAATCCCTCAACTAATTAAATTACTTTGTTGAGCAACAATAATCCAAAAATAAAATCCAAAAGATAAAAGGTGGTAAAAAGAAGTACAAGTGAGATGAATTATATGATTACTTAGCTTTGTAACATATGGGAAAAATGTTTGTTTTCTTTAAATTCTCATAAATCCACTACAATGGCAGGAAAAAAAAAAGAATGGAGATAACTCATATGCCTAAGAGTATTGTGGTTGATAGTATTGGAGATAAGAGGCATTGAAGAATTAGGGGTGTTTGGAGGTGAAACTAGGCTGTAAGTTATGCTTTGTATCACCTAAAAAATGTCTTAAGCAAATGTTCTAATGACCTTAAGAATGGTCATGAACATAAGTTGTTGGGACTATGGTATTGTAATTGAAAAGAAAATTGTTCAAATCATTATATGATAAAATAGATGGCCATTGTAATGTTAAACTGTAACATTACTCAATGTAGAAAAAAATGTATGTTATTTGGGATGAAAAGCTATGTCTTTTAGGGTGTGTTTGGTAGAGAGGAAAGAAATAGAGGAAAAAGAAGAGAAGAGAAATAAGTGAGAAATAAAGTGGAAGTTAAGGTTGTTTGGTTGAAAAAAAATAGAAAGAAAGTTAACTTTTTGATTTTTTATTTTATTTTAACTATTATTATTATTTTTATTATTAATAATAATATTTATTTTTATTATTAATAATAATATTATTATTATTATTATTTATTTTTATTCTTAATATTATTTTTATTTATTTATTTATTATTATTATTATATAAAAGAGGTGTGGGGCTAGGGAGAGGAGTGGGGGCAAACGGGGGCAGGAGAAAATCGATCTAGGGGGATGAAAATTGATTTAGCAAGGGAGGGAGGTATAATCGATTTACCCTTATTACAAATCAATTTTGATATTATTAATATTATTTTTATTATTAATAATAATTATTATTTTTGTTATTAATATTATTTTTATTTTTATTAATATTTTTTATTGATAATAATAATAATAATAATAATAATAATAATAATAATAATAATATTATTATTATTATTATTATTATTATTATTATATAAAAGTTTGAAAACAAATTAAACGTCAATAAAAAAAAAGGCTTGTAAATCAATTTACTATCTGTGTAAATCAATTTATACAGGCCGCTTATATGAAGAGTCTCGCATAGCGCACGGTAACTTCCATGCATTTTTTCGCTTAATTGCGAAGAAATTCTTATCAATGGGTCCCACGAAAATTTTTAAAAATTTTGTTGCTCTTCTTCGCTACCAAACGAAGGGGCTATAGTAACTTCTTCGCATTTTCGCGCTCTTTCGTCGCTACCAAACGAAGCGTTATACATGTTTTCCATTGACCTAGACACTTCAATCTAAACTGTCTTTGTAAAATACGTTTCCTTTAAATCACAGGTTTTAGTATATGGTGTTACTTCATGCCAAAAAGAATGGTGTTACTTGATCTTTTTTATTAAAAAAAATAAAACACAGACGTTTGTATTATTATTTTTTATTAATATTCAATTAAATTTAGGATATTCACATATGGAAAAGAGTGAACAATTTAAGGCCTTAAAAGAAGGTTAAGGATAAAAGAAGCATTTTCATTGAAGTCATAAGATGCAACGATAGCATGCATTTTTATCTTTATTTACAACTTCTTAAAATGAAGCCAGAGTATGGGTGTGGTTGGTGCTCTTTTTGCCAATTATGAAAATGTTGTGTTGCACTTATGAGTGAGATAAACATGTAGGCTCACAACCAAGGATTCGTTATCAATAGTACAATTTGCTTCCCATGCTGTAAAAACCATTAGGTTTCCTTGCCATTGGTTTCTAAAAGCTTGACACTTACTGAAACTGAAACTCAATGAGAATTATACCTGACAACACACTTACTAGCATTCATTGTATGCCTAGGCTCCGTTTTGAAAACTGTATCAATATTTTTGTTTATAGATGGTACATGTAGAGTGAATGACCGAAACTGTTCAGCCAAGACAAGGTCACAAATGAATCATTTATAACATCTATGAATTAGCGTAAGAATGAGTGTAATCAGATACTAGATATTTTCCAATCCAACATCATGACAATGATACCTGTTCTCTGTTCTTTGCCTAATCAAAGTCTTTAAGGCATAAAATACTCTTTTGATATCATTTTATTTGTTTTTCTTTTTAAGGTAACATATATATCTTCAGAAAATGTACGTAAATTATTATGATAATTTTTTTTGCCTAAAATATCTTTATTAAAAGAATTAGAATCTAATTATATATATATATATATATATATATATATATATATATATATATTATTAATTTAAATATTTTGGTGTGATACTAATAAATGAGAATATTACTAGAAAAAAAATAATTTTAATTTTTTAAAGTGACAAATATTTTAAGACAAGCTAAATTTTTTTGGTCATGCATTATATATGGATATTTTAAAACTTAAATAAATTTTATAAATAAAAATAAGTTAAAGAAAATAATAGATATTTTTATATTAATAATAAATATTATATTGTATTAGAAGAAATAAAATAAAGAGATAAGTTGTTTAAAATTAAAGACAAATTATGGAAATTATAAATTATTTAAATCAAAACATATCATTTCTATTAATATGTTTTGCAAAATTCAAAATTTAAAAATTAAAATTAAATTGTGACTAATAAAAATTTCAAAAATTTTAAATTTTAAAAAAAATCTTCAAGTTGATTAAGTTTTGTCATGTATAAAATGTTTAGATAAGTTTATTGACTTTTATAATAATTATCTTAAAGGTTATACACACCGTGATTTATGATTAGTTGACAATATAAAACATTTTATATTGACACTGCATAGTCATTAAACTGAATGAGAAGAGAAATACAAGTCCCAATGTTTTTATTGTTAAGAAATAGATAAATGGTTATACAGCCAAAAATGCTCGATCTTAGCAGCGTTAAAAACTATTGGCAATTAGAAACCACATGCCATAATGTCTATGGGATTAGAAAGTCATATTGAGCACCCATTCCATAGTTCTAGGTGTTGCTATTTCACATTAAAAATTAGAATTCAAAAGTTAACTTGTTTTTTACCCTAATATATTTGGTATGTTCTATGTTATTTCAAATAATTTTTCTTCATTTGATTAATAATGTGATTTTATTTTTAAATTTTATATCTACTCTTTACATATAAATTAAAGTACGCAACTTGAAAATGAGATTTCTACTTTCTTTACTCTCGCAAATATTTTATTAGCTATAGTGTTAGTTTTCTCTCATTCTTCTCGTTTCTTTGTAAGTTTTTTTTATTTCAATTTAAATTATAAGAAGTATAATAACAAATTAATTAGAAATTTTCTTATAATATAAAGAACTAAATTTATCCTTATCTAATTTAGGAGCATTCCATATCGATTTCCTGCACATGACTCGAAGATAATGATGTATATTACAATTAAAAATACACTCATAACTAACATGTGGTTGGTTCAAGTGGTATTGGACTCGGATCCTTTAAACAAGGTATTGGGTTCAAGTTTTGTAGATAAAAAAAACGTGGTTGGGAGGAGAGTCAGTTAGGTTTCTCAATGAAGATTAGTCATCGATAAAGTCGGTAGATACTTCACATCTTGTTAAAAAAAAAAACAAATACGCCCATATAATAACACATTTTTTTATTAATTTTTTTGTATATAAAATTTTTTATTATTGGTTTAGGGCGAGCACACAGTCCTGCAAATCATGAGTGCATTGGCACGAAATGGCTTGAAAGAGGTCCAATGAGCCGACTGAGGCATAGGCAAGTGCGTAGTCCTACAAGCCACAAATGCCTTGGCTCGAAGTGGCTTGAAAGAGGTCTATCAAACTAACCAAAGCATGGGCAGGTACACAATCTTGCAAGCCGCAAGTGCCTCAAAGTGTGGCTTGAAAGAGGTTCACTGAGTCAATCGAGGCATAGGCGGGTACATCTCTTAAATAGCAGTAATAGTTTGTTTGGATTATATATAGAAAATATATTTTTAAATTCCCTCTTGAAAAATATAATAACTTAAGGGTGTAGGTTATTTGAAATAAGCTTGGTGTTAGTGGAACTTGATTGTGCTGATTTTGCATAGATTTATTTATGATTTCAAAAACTAAAAATAACTTTTCGGTTTACTTACACTTTTTGTCTCCAAAGTTATATAATTTCGCAAATTTGTCTCCAATTTACAAAAAGTTACAAATTGTCTTAATTGTGGTGGTTTAAAGAAATAACTACCATAAAATTATCTTAATTGAGACGGTTTAAATACATCAGGACAAAATTTGTAATATTTTATAAATTAGGGACAAAATTTTTTAAAAAAATTCTTGGAGAATAAATTTGCAAAATTGTGTGACTTTGGAGGTAAAAAGTACAATTAAGCCTAACCCTTTAAAAATAGAAATTAAACATCCCCTTAGTTATTCATTCTTCAAATATAGTCGAGTTACTTTAATTCGTTTAAAAAAAGTTAAGCACCAAACATGCAATTCAACTCCCCTCCCACAAACCAGGGTATACAGTTGATTGATTTTAGCATAAACGAGAAAAATAAATGTATCCTTGATTACATATCCTAAGATGCAAACGGTGTGCGGGCGTTGTCTACAGGTGAAACTAGAGTCTGCGTGGAATTTGCTCTTCACAATGCAACAACATGTGTCCTACCAAGGCCGCAATATCAATAATTAACTACTAGTTTGCTTAGCCCCCACCAAAACAAAAACCAGTGGCTTCACCTGCCACTGGTTTTTCCAAATATTCGGCATGTGTTTTACCTCTACCTACTCTGGACCCTATAAGTAACCCCTTCTCTTCATTTGTTTCATCAAACCTGCCAGTTTTCTCCTAACAATTACGTTACAGTTTTAGAAATCAACTTTGGCTGTTTTCTTGTGTCATCCAGAAAAGCAAAGATCTAATAGTATTGATCAAAGAAGCAGTAGAGGATGAGTTCAGCACAGAGAGCTTGGATTGTGGCAGCCAGTGTTGGAGTCGTGGAGGCCTTGAAGGACCAGGGTGTGTGTAGGTGGAATCATGCTTTCAAGTCAGCTCAACATGTCATAAAAACCCATGTTGGATCATTGTCACAGGCTAAGAACATTTCCTCTTCTGCTATGGTTTCTACTTCTAGCAGACTAAAGGGGAAGCAGTCAGAGGAGTCCTTAAGGACTGTGATGTACCTAAGCTGCTGGGGTCCCAATTAGAGAACAAGGGCATTAGGGATATAAAAATTTTGTTCTTTGAAGCTAGGCCACGAAGACAGTAGAGGCCTGAGATTTCTATTGTTGTATTGGATCTGTATTAGTTTGTGTAGTGAAAGAGGTATTGTTTGTCCACTGTGACAAATTGATGTAAATATGATAAAAGAAAAGTCAGATTCTTTCCAAATTGAACATACCTTCGCTTGTTCATTTATCTACATTCTCATCACTTTCAGTATTTCATATGTGGACTGTTCCAACATACATGCTTCCTTTTAGTCTGAGAACTTCAAATTTAGTTCAGAGATTGAAAGACGCAGCCATGCTTACAAATGCAAAATTACAATTACAAACTGAATTTAGAATTTTTTATCAGCTTATATATATATAGAAGTAGCTGAATAAATGGGTCAAGAAAATACTTATCATTCTCAATAAGCTGTGTTGGATAAAAATAGGATTTTTGATGCAGGTTCAAAATTGTGTATCTATGACAAATATTAAAGAATGTTAAAATTTTGATTACTTAATGATCATTGCTCAAGCTATAAGGAAATAGTATGACCAAGTTAGAGCAAATTAAACCTTCAAACTTCCAAAAACTTCACTTGCATATAAAATTAAGAGGTTAAAATTTTGGTTTGAGATAAGTTGTAGTTTGTTAGACTTCATAATAATAGAAAACTAATATGATCTTGGAAATATATGATTCTCATGAATATCAGAGAGAGAATACATATCCCTATCTATAGCGGAAGCCCTTCACAATTCCTAATGTATCTTTAGTGTGCCCGACAATCAATAGAAACATATTTCTTTTTCCTGGCTGCTTGCTTTTCTACTCTCTATATTAGTGATGATAGAGAACGAAAGAATACATTTATGTCCGGAACAGAATCATGTTTCACGTAAATGAGAATTAACTCCTTTAAAATTGTTACTCCCATCAAACAATAGTTATTTTATTTTTGGTGTACAACGGCAATAACAAGATTTTGAATCTATAATATTGTGCACACTACCCAACTCCGACTAGTGGGTGTAAACAATAGTTATTTTAGAGCTGTTTCTCTTTCACCCAATTATAATTTAATCCTCAATTGTTTAATTAATTACTATTAATTCCTTTATATGTCACATGCTCTTCGCACGAGACATTTGCATTCTTACAATCTTTGGCATGACAACAACAATTTGGTGGAAAGGATTCGTGTATCTCGTCGTGTTCATTCGTCTATATAAAAAGCAGAGGTTGAGCCTTGTACAAAAGCACTGAATTTGTTCATACTATTACAGCAACTTAATTTTTACCCATGCTTGATTTTGACGTTCGTGACTATCGATCCATAAAAATGGATCATGTTTTATTTTTACCCCAATTGCTGGCAAATTGTCATGGCTTTTATTTCCTAATTTCGGAGTATGATATCAAATTGTCATAATTTTAACACGCTGGCTATAAAACCATGGTAAACACGCTTGTTATTCCTCATTATTGCTATGGAGAGAATCAATTCTAGTTGAAGATCATATATTTCTGCGAATCAGAAAGTGTTGATAGAAACTTTTCAACCACAAATCCTAGACGAAGCTATTTAAATTTTTTTCAGTAAAAATAAAACATAGATGGAGCTACGTTACACATGAATAATTTACACAAACACAAGTTATTTTCATATCCGTAACTTGAGCTTAACTTATAAACAAATTTCTAATACATGTCTTTATTATAATTTTTTTATTTTCTTTTGAGCTATTTTTCTAATGTTTTTGATTAGTAAGTTTTATTATGTTAAGATTTGAGACGTGTACTAATTTTAATTTACTTATTTACTCATTCTTGATCTAAAGGTTTAGTTATTTTACTGCCTTACAAAGTGCAAGTAAAGACAACCAAGCAATTTCAACTCCCTTTCCCACCGCTGACGAGGGTCTATAGTAAACCGTGTGCTGGCTTTGTCTTGAGGTGAGCCCAGAGTCTTATCTTATCCATACGCAAATGGATAGCACTTCAGTGAAGTGACACAGACATGTGGTCCTACAAAGGAGGATCCATCATGTACCAGCAATATGAATAGTAACTAGTTTTCTTCCCCCTACCAAAAACCACAGTTTTATCCTGCGAGTGGTTTTTCAATTTCCAAAAGTTTTTGTACTCGTTAACCTTTACTAACTTACCCTCCCTCTCTATATTATAAGTAACACCTTTCCATTTGCTTCTTCATACATCTAATTTGCCAGTGTTCTCTTGATTACCACGTTACGCTAGCATCACTCAGTTATTTTTGTCGTCCAAAAGAAACTTTAGAAAAGAGTTGTGATCATAGAAGCAGTGCAATATGAGTTCAGGACGGAGAGCTTGGATTGTGGCAACTAGTGTTGGAGTTGTGGAGGCCTTCAGGTGGAACTACGCTTAAGATCAGCTCAGAAACAAGTCAAAAGCTACGTTGGATCTTTGTCACAGGCGAACAAGTTTTCCTCTTCTGCCATGGTTTCTACTTCTAGCGGATTGAAGGGCCAGAAGCAGTCAGAGGAGTCCTTAAGGACTATTATGTACTTAAGCTGTTGGGGCCCCAATTAGAGCACTAAGTAGAGAGAAATTTTTTGAATTTCTTTTATTTAATTTGAAGCCACAAAGATGAATGAGGCCTGGGATTTCTTTCACATGTTGGCTTTGTCCTGGTTTTTGTACAGTAAAACAGGTATTGTATTATGATTTATGAGCTGCAGATGTCATGTAACTATAATGATAATGGCAATTGCAAAGTTATATATTATTTTTTCCGGTTGGAAACACTTTCATCTTCATACTGAAATCTTAACTCGTCTGCATTCGCAATTTCATATGAATAGGCTCACTCCTGTATACATAGTCATATGAATGCCAAAAAAACCCGTGTATGCGGATGTGGATAAAATCTGTTACGGATAAAAAATGAATATTTTAAATGGGTATTTACAAATATTTTAAATGAATATATTTGTTATTTGTTTATTAACAGGTTGGGTATATGTTGTGGATACTCAATACCCATAATTATATATTTATTTAAATATTTTTATATATTAATATAAATAAAGTTATATAAAATTTATCTAAAATTTTCAAAATAATTATTTGTTATGAAAGAAATTTTATACAATTATATTACAAGAAAAAAAGAATATAAATTTGTAAAGTTTTAAACTAATTTTTTTTAGAAAATTGTTAGAATAATTAAAATTTATGTTTAAAGTAATTATTTTAAACAATAATTCTTTAATTTATAAATTTAAATTTATAAATTTAAAGTGATATCTACTGCATTTTATGATTATCTACAACACACAAAATAAATTTGTTATTTTTTTTTATATTTTAGAAGTATCCAAAGATATTCACAGATACCCGCAAATATTTTTAATATTTGTAGGTATTCGCATAACGGGTACCTGCACAGGTAATGAGACGAACACAGATATGAATTTATGTGATGGGATGGGTAGCTACTACTCGTACCCATCCCGTCCCGTTGACATCCTAGTCATACTTAAGCTCTTTTATGTTGGCTAGTACTGACAAAACTTGCGTTTTTCTTATGAGGTGGAATTTGATTTGTTGTAAGTTGTCTTATATAATTAAATGAGTTTAATGGTTATATATTATTAGTGTAAAAAATTTTACACTGTCATCCAATCAAAATTTACCATTAATATGATTTTTAAAATATTTATTATAAAAATCAACAAATTTACAATAAATGATGATTTGTGATTGAATGACAGTGTAAAACTACTTTACACTATCAGTACATGATCATTAAACTCTAATTAATAATGTATTAACATATAATAATAGTAATAAAAAAGGTACTAAACACCCAGAGCATAACATCGCCCTTAAAAAATAATTTGTGATGCTTAATCTAACACTATAGTTACAAGATAATATACAAATACAATATTTAAATTAAATCTTTAATCCATTCGATTGTTGATTATATATATATAAGACTGCTGAGAATGATTTTTTACTTATGTGGTGATTCTATCCTTTTTAGCCTATATCACCTCATATCGTGTGATACATTAATACAATTTCTGCTCGGTTTTTGTCCTGAAAGAATAAAACTCGACGTGTGACGACAACTCTACTGATGAGTAGAGATGACTGAGCAAATACGACATTATATATATATTCAAAAGTTAAATAATTGGTTTAAGTATAAGGTTAAATAAAGAAAAAAAAATACACAGTGAGAAATAAAAGTTTTGAAAGGAAAATTAAAAAATTAAAAAATGATGAAAAAATATATCTTCTTAACCTTTCGTTAGTAAGTAGTTCTGAGTGTTAAATTAATTTAAGGTTAAATTATTCTTTTGGTTTCTCTTTTTATTTAAATTATTTAATTTGGTCCCTCTATTTAAAAAACTTAATTTGGTCATTTAATTTTTAAAAAATATTCAATGTTGTTATTTTGTCTGTTCAATAGTAACGACATTAGTATGGGTCGATACGTGTCCATTTTCACAATTTGACACATCACGTGCCATGTTAACCTCCCTTAATGTCATTAGTGTTAATTTGACGGAAGGGTAACATTTAACATTTTTAAAAATTAGAGAATCAAATTAAACATTTTAAAAATAAAGAGATCAAATTAAATAATTTAAATAAAAAGAGGGATTAAAAGAGTAATTTAACCATTATTCGAAGAGAGTTGTAGAGTGATGAGATCCAAAGCATACATTGTTTCAATACAGAGTACACACTACCATATATCAACTTCAAATGTTTATCTATGATCAAGAAGCCACTCAAGACTTTTAAGAAGAAGGAAAATACAAGCTCTATAGGCAAAAGTGCTTAGACCAAAGCAACTAGTGTTTGAATTATGGAGACCTTGAAGGATCAAGGCTTGTGTAGGTGGAACTATGTATTGAAGTCAAGTCAACATGTTAAAAGTCATGTTAGATCATTGAATCAAGTAAATAAACTTTCTTGCTCCTCTTTTGCCATAGTTTTCAACCATACTAAAGATAAAAAGGCAAAGAAGTTAAATGAATCCCTAAGGACTATTAAGTACTTACATTTTGCTTAGGGCATCACCAAAATCTACGACCAAGGTTTTTCATACTATTAGAATTTAATAGCATAGTTGCATCTCCACAACTGCAAATTTTAACCAACCACAATTGAAAGATGCATCGCTTTTGCTCATGATTGCTTCTTTCTCCTTCAACATCTAAACAAAGAACAATTTTCCTTTGATTATAGGTTGGGGGCACAAATGCTTACTCTTTGTTTGATTAACTCAAGGAAAAGTATTTGCTTTCATTTCAATTTGGGTTTGGAGTTCTATTTGAATGACTTTCTAAATTTAGGATTCCTATTTGAATTTAGGGAGTACAATCTCTTCTAATGCATGTTATATGCTACTCTTTTGATCCAACAGGGATGTTTAGGATCTTTCGTGTCACACTAATCCAACTTGCTTTGAAGTTAATTTTGACGGGTTCAAGTTTTAAAATTAGACCTAATACATTTAGAGAATAGGTTCGAGTTATATTTGACTCATCCAGGCTTAGTTTGGTGTCTTATATTATTTTAAAAAGTATAATTTTTTAATCAATTATGCATTATTGAGTCTCAATCGGGTCAAGTTTGGGTTTAAATAAATGAGTCTACCAATATCTTAGATTAGATATGGGTAAAGCTAAACTCGTCTTAACCCGTGCTAAAAACATCACACCATATATAGTACATTAAACACATGGGATGATTTAATGGCCATATGACACCAAAGACATAACCACCTATCGTTTACCATGTCATTGATTAACAAACATTAAACGTGTGTGTTTGGGTGGAGTTAAGGGAGAAGAAATAGAGATGAAAAAATGTGATAAAGTATCAACTTTTCACTATTTTTTTAAAAGAAGAAATACGAAGGAAGAAAGTGATACTGTGGATCTCAAGTATAAAATTATTTGCTCCATAATGAGGCATGTAATTAGGAAGAAAGAAGTATAACACTTCATTTTTTTTTTCACTTTTATAAAAATTAAACAAATTTTGTATAACATAAAAATAATAAATAATTTTATACTAAGAAAAAATAATATAATAAAATATTTAAATTTTTAAGTTAAATTTTATTAATTAATATAATTTTTTTTATATAGTTCATTTATTTTTACTCACTCTTTAAGAAAATTAAATAAATAGAAAAAAGTGTCTTAATCTTTTAACCTTATTTCTATTCATCTAAAAAGTATTGTGTTTTATTTATTTATTTTTATCTTTGTTATTTCTTTATTTTTTAGCTGGAACTTTGTCTTTGGTTCACCAAGCAGCGGTGCCACATCAACTTCAATAGTAAACACACGTGTTCCCATAACTGAGGATGCATGTAACTTGATTCTGAATCAGAGCCCATTGTCCTTCCCAAAACCACTTGTTTACTTCCCGTGGTTTTCCCAAAAGTTATGGCCATTTCCGCCTGTTTGTAACTTTGGTATTCCCGTGTGCTTCTCTGTATATAAGGACCACCTTCATTTCATTTCCTCATTCATTCATAAATCTTACTTGGGTGTCATTCAATTCCCTCTAAAAGCCAACTAATATAGTCTAAGAAGAATACTACAAGATCACAAGATGAGTTCAGCAATTAGAGCTTGGAGCGTGGCAGCTAGCGTTGGAGTTGTGGAGGCCTTGAAAGACCAGGGCATCTGCAGGTGGAATCATGCTTTAAGATCAGCCCAACAGCATCTCCAAAGCCATGTTGGGTCACTCTCTCAGGCGAAGAAGCTTTTTTCCTCCTCCTCTTCTTCTGCTATGCTCTCCACAAGACTAAAACATGAGAAGGCAAAGCAGTCAGAGGAGTCCTTCAGGACGGTTATGTACTTAAGCTGCTGGGGACCCATCTAGATAACATAGGGTCAATAAGAAATTATTCTTTTTATTTCAATTCAAGGAATCAAAGCTTAGTCTCAAGGGAAGATGAGGGTTGAGATTTCAAAGAATGCTTGTCTTTGTGACAATCATTATGTAAATTTTGATAATGATAGTGTTGAGCATTATTTGCCAAATTTTATTTGTGTTCCTTACCATATGTCCAATCCTCCTATGAGGGTTAAAAATCAGTTTGTATTAAAACTTGTCTGCTCAAACCTCCTTGATTTCAAAAGGGAGGAAAAAATGAGGAGGAGATGGAGGGTAGCACCTATTTCCTTCGTTTTTAATCAATTTAGATAATCAAGGGCTCATACTAAATTAGAGGAAGATCAATTTAATCACGGTTGAAGGGAATGGCTATATAGAATCCATAATGAGAGTATCGCTGAAAAGAGAACTGGATGGTGCTGAAGTCTCTTCATGCACTTCAATATCTGAGTTGATTCTGTTGAGAACAGTAATGTAATGTGTTTAAGATATTGGGATGGATCCCTATTGATATTGGAACAGCGCAACTCATTTGTTAAAAAAGGTGACTACCATGTAATTGATCCGCTAACGTGTGCTCTTCAAGGCTACGCAGTTTTAGCAGTAAACAAGTAAAATAAATGCAAAGGAGACTAGTATACAATTGGGAATAAACAATATCAAACGAATTTTCTTACAGGCCAAAACTCAATACGTTTCTAAAATTAAGATGGTTAGGCCTAACTGCTTGGCTTACACATGGATAGTTTAATCATAAAAAAGTTGTTTGCTGAGTCAACATGTACAAACCAACACTGGACTTTGCTTCAGAATGATGCTTTTGGTGTTTTGTATGCTTGTATCTGTGATAGTTGTTTTGTCTTGTTTTCATTCTTTAATCCCATAGCACCTAAAAAAAAAAAAGGAAATTTGAACTAGTATTTTTTTTTAATCCAACACTCAATTGATTAAAATAAAAGTAACTACAATCTCACACACACTTCACTTGAAATATTAAGAATTTAAATCCTTTAAGGTATTTTAAAAAAATAGTTAATTGCTATTCGTAGTCCAATGAATTAGTTTAACAATACAGTAAAAATACGTTTCTAATGTAGATATCTTTGGTGAAAGATTTTTTTATTGAAAAGTAAGAGGGGATTATTGGACCAAATGTCTATCTATTCGTCTAAAACTTTTCTAACGTATCTTTAGATATTTGAGTTCATGCTAAAATTGTGAAAACGTGCGCCACTTGACAGATTACTTAGTTATTCATTCTTTGAATATAGTGGAGTTCGAGTTATTTTAATGCCTTGAAAAAATCAAGCACAAAACAACCAATTAATCATCATCCCTCCCAGAAACCAGGGTATCCAGTTGATTGGTTTTAGCATCCTAAGATGGAAACCGTGTGCGGGCATTGTCTACTAGTGATTAGTGAAACCAGAGTCTGCGTGGAATTTGCTATTGGCAATGCAACTAGGTGGCACTTACGTGAATTGACACAGTCACAGACATGTGGTCCTACTCCTACCAAGGAGGATCCCTCCGCAATACCAATAATCAATAATTAAGTACTAGTTTTCTTACCCTCCACCAAAAGAAAAACCACTGGCTTCACCTGCCACTGGTTTTTCCAAATAGTCGGCATGTGTTTTACCTCTACCTACTCTGGACCCTATAAGTAACCCCTTCTCTTCATTTGTTTCATCAAACGCTGCCAGTTTTCTTCTAACAATTACGTTACAGTTTTAGAAATCAACTTTGGTTGTTTTCTTGTGTCATCCGGAAAAGCAAAGATCTAATAGTATTGATCAGAGAAGCAGTAGAAGATGAGTTCAGCACAGAGAGCTTGGATTGTGGCAGCCAGTGTTGGAGTTGTGGAGGCCTTGAAGGACCAGGGTGTGTGTAGGTGGAATCACGCTTTCAAGTCAGCTCAACATGTCATAAAAACCCATGTTGGATCATTGTCACAGGTAAAGAACATTTCCTCTTCTGCTATGGTTTCTACTTCTAGCAGACTAAAGGGGAAGCAGTCAGAGGAGTCCTTAAGGACTGTGATGTACCTAAGCTGCTGGGGTCCCAACTAGAGAACAAGGGCATTAGGGATATACAAATTTTGTTCTTTGAAGCTAGGCCACAAAGACAGTAGAGGCCTGACATTTCTATTGTTGTATTGGATCTGGATTAGTTTTTGTGTAGTGAAAGAGGTATTGTTTGTCCACTGTGACAAATTGATGTAAATATGATAAAAGAAAAGTCAGATTCTTTCCAAATTGAAAATACCTTCGCTTGTTCATTTATCTACATTCTCATCACTTTCGTTATTTCATATGTGGACTGTTCCAACATACATGCTTCCTTTTAGTCTGAGAACTTCAAATTTAGTTCAGAGATTGAAAGACGCAGCCATGCTTACAAATGCAAAATTACAAAGGAAACGGAGAAGTGCAAAATTACAAACTGAGTTTGGAATTTTTCATCAGCTTACATAAATATATATTTATAAGTAGCTGAATAAATGGGTTAAGAAAATACTTATCACTCTCAATAAACTGTGTTGGATAAAAATAGGATTTTCTATGCAGGTTCAAAATTGTGTATCTATGACAAATATAAAAGAATTTTAAAATTTTGATTAATTAATGATCATTGATCAAGCTATAAGAAAACAATATGACGAAGTTAAAGCAATTTAATCCATACAAACTTTCAAGAACTTCCCTAGCATGTAAAATTAAGAGGTTGAAATTTTGGTTTGAGTTAAGTTGTAATTTTTTAGGCTTCATAATAATAGAGAACTAACATGATCTTTCAAATATATGATTCTCACGAATATCAGAGAGATAATACATATCTCTATCTATAGCGGAAGCCCTCTCAATTCTTAATGTCTCTAGTTCGCTCGACAATCAATAGAAACATATTTCTTCTTCTTGGCTTGCTTTTCTAATCTCTGTATTAGAGATGATAAAGAATGAAAGAATACATTTATGTCCGGAACAGGATCGTGTTTCACGTAAATGAGAATTAACTCCTTTAAAATTGTTACTCCCATCAAACAATAGTTATTTTAGACACTTTCTCTCTTTTATTACCCAATTATAATTGAGTCCTCAATTGTTTAATTAATTATTTATTAATTCCTTTATATGACACATGCTCCTCACACGAGACATTTAAACTCATACAATCTTTGGCATGACAACAACAATTTGGAGGAAACGATTCGTGTACCTTTCTCGTTGTGTTCATTCGTCTACACAAAAAACAGAGGCTTATAGCCTTGTTCAAAAGCAATGAATTAGTTCATACTGTCACAGCAACTTAATTTTTACCCATGTTTTTGGTATTCGAGACCAGCGATCCATAAAATGGATCATGTTTTATTTTTTCCATAATATTTAATGCCATTGTTAGTAAATTGTCATGGCTTTTAATTCCTAATTTTCAGAGTTTGTTATCAAATTGTCATAATTTTAAGTTTTTAACATGCTGGCTATAATAGCATGGTAAACACGCCTGTTATTCCTCATTATTGCCATGAAGAGAATCAATTCCAGTTGGAGATCATATATTTCTGTGAATCAGAAAGTGTTGATAGAAACATTTCAACCACAAATCCTAGACGCAGCTACTTAAACTTCTTTCAGTAAACAAAAAACATAGATGGAGCTACGTTCTACATGTTGAACAAACACTAATTTTAATATCCATAACTTGAGCTCAACTTGTACACAAATTTCTAACACATCTTTTTTTTTTCTCTCCAAAATATTTTTTATATGAAACAATCCTGCTTGAACCACGTAGGACCACCATACATGACAAAATTATCCTCTGAATATTTATCGCTGCCACATATCTAAGACTCCAATACAAGTCTTTACTGATGTCTTTATTATAGCCTTTTATTTTCTTCTGCACTATCTTTCTAATGTGTTTGATAAGTTTTATTATGCTAAAATTTGAGACGCGTGCTGCTTATTTACTAATTCTTGATATGAAGGTTCAGTTGCTTTAATGCCTTACAAAGTGTAAGTCAAGACAAACAAGCAATTTCAACTCCTTTCTCGCCACTAACCAGAGTCTAATAGTAAACCGTGTGCTGGCGTTGTCTTCTAGTGAAGCCAGAGCCTTATCTATATGCAAGTAGATAGCACTTAAGTGATACAGACATGTGGTCCTACAAAAAAGTAGAACCCATCATCATGAACCAGCAATATGAATAGTAACTAGTTTTTTTTTCCCCACCAAAAACCACAGCTTTATCCTGCGAGTGGTTTTTCAATTGCCAAAAGTTTTGGTACTCGTTTACCTTTACTAACTTACCCTCCCTCTCTATATTATTAGTAACACCGTTCCATTTGCTTCTTCAAACATCTAATTTGCCAGTGTTCTCTTCATTACCACGTTACACTAGCACCAACTGCAGTTAGTTTCTGTCATCCAAAAGAAACTTTAGAAAAGAGTTCTGATCATAGAAGCAGTAGAATATGAGTTCAGCACGGAGAGCTTGGATTTTGGCAACTAGTGTTGGAGTTGTGGGGGCCTTCAGGTGGAACTACGCTTTAAGATCAGCTCAGAAACAAGTCAAAAGCCACGTTGGATCTTTGTCACAGGCAAACAAGTTTCCCTCTTCTGCCATGGTTTCTACTTCTAGCGGATTGAAGGGCCAGAAGCAGTCGGAGGAGTCTTTAAGGACTGTTATGTACTTAAGTTGTTGGGGTCCCAACTAGAGAACTAAGTAGAGAGGAAAATTTTGAATTTTTTATTTAATTTGAAGCCACAAGGATGAATGAGGCCTCGGATTTCTATTCCCATGTTGGCTTTGTCCTGGGTTTTGTATAGTAAAAGAAGTGTTGTATTAGTTATGACTGGTAGATGTCATGTAATTATTATGATGATAATGGCAATTGCAAAGTCATATCTTTTTTTTTTTTCCGGTTGGAAACACTTTCATCTTCATAGTTTGATCTTAGCTCGTCTGCATTCGCCATTTCATATGGGTAGGCTTACTCTTGTATGTAGTCACACACACTTAGCTCGTTTATGTTGGTGCTGATAAAACTTGCATTTTTCTTCTGAGGTTGAAATTGATTTGTTGTACGTCTTGTCTTATATTAACACATAATAAAAAAAAAAGGCAAGGATATCAACGGGTTTGACTTGCCCCTCGACCCTCCTGATCTGCTATTTTTGGCGCGGGAGATAGTAAACCGCCCAATCCGACAGGTCAATTCACAGGTTGAGTGGGTCAATCTAGGGGTCGTTGCTTTTTTTTTTTTATTTAGTTATTGTATCAGACATTAATATCTAATTAAAAAAAGTAAAGCACGGACAGTCTGTAGTGTTTTACAAAGTTTTTGGTACTCCATTATGCTATAATAGTATATACAGTAGATTAAAAAGTTTACACTGTGTGTATTGATTTTTTTTATTTTGTAAAGTAAAATAATTTTTCCTTTATTTTATTTTATTTTTTATATCATTGTCAACATTTTAAATCAACTAAACATAAAAGTTTTTTTCTTCAAAAAAATAAATGAGCCAATAAAAGAGTAAAATTATTGTTAAACAATCAAAGTGATATAATGTGTATTAAAATAAAATTTATTTAATCTAATTTAATTAGATGATAATAAAAAATATTCAAATTTAATTGATTTTTTTTTTTTTAAATTGGGTGGGTTGAAAGTGGGGCTAATCAACTTGTCAACCCATCATTTTAAACCACCAACCCATTTTAGCCGGTTGACTCACTCATTATTCATTCGCAGGCTAACCCGCTAACTTGCTACTAAGCAGGGAGGGTTAAATACTCCAACTCACTTCTTGATGGCAGGTCAACCCGCCCCTTCTCACTTTCGGCGGGACGGGATGGGTTGGCTCGCTTTGTCATCCCTAAAAATGGGTAATAAACACCTTGAGCATAACATCGTCCTTAAGAAATAGTTTGTGATATATATATATATATATATATATATATATATATATATATATATATATATAAGATTGTTGAGTTTTATTTTTTACTTATGTGGTGATTCTATCCTTGTTAGCCTTATATCACATCATATTGTGTGATGCATTAATACAATTTCTGCGTGTGTTTTGTCCTGAGAATAAAACTCGACATGTGACGAAAAACTTTACAGATGAGTAGAGACGACTGAGCATGTATGAAATTATCTATATTCGGAAGTTAAATAATTGGTTTATCCACCCAAAACCACTAGCTATATTGTTTGCTCCTGCCCCTTGTTTTTCCCATTGTCCAACCGCTTCTTTTGCTTATTTGCTTAGTAATAATTGTCACAAATACTCATTTTTGACACTCATATTTAAATAAATTATCTATATTTTTCTTATTTAGAACTATATTTGATCACCTTTAAAGTAGAATTGTATATAATTTAATTTTTAGGATTAATTAACTATTTTGAAAGATTGCATCTTAATTTTTACTTAGTTTTGTAGAAAATAAAGGAGTTAGCACAAGAGAATTTGGAGAAGATTTGAAGTTGGAAAAGATAAGCTAGAATTTGGGGCATTCGACTAGCAAAAGAGCTTCTCATCAAGTGAATAGAAGGTTTTGAAAGGAGACTTTCTAGCAAATCTTTGGCTTGCAAAGCAAGTTCAAACCAGAGCTTGTCACTTCAATTGGCTCACCCAACGAGGAGGATGCTTGCCCGGCAAAGTTAAGATCTTCTAAAGCTTTTATTTGAAAAATGTGGGAATCGCTTATCGAGATCATGGCTCGCTAAGCGAATCCTCACTAAAACTTGCCATTTTTGGTAAGAATCAGAGGACATATAAACGTGGAAAGGTTATCTTTTGGGGTATATACGAAGATTCCACAAAAAATCATTGTTGTGCACTGTTCTATTGACTCCAAGCTCTCCAAAGGCTAGATTTTCATGTGTTTGCATTTCCATGTATATTTTGATACTACAAATGATAATGAGTAGCTAAAATCTTCCTTTATTGGGGTTAAATGTAACCAAATTCAACTCTCTTGTATTATTTTTTAGTAATGTATGTATCTTTGTTCCTCAATATTAGTGTTTTACTTCTTTCCTTAATGCTTGTTGCAGACTGATCACCCATAGTTTGTTTGTTAGCTTGAATGTTATTGAAAAATACTTTCAAAGCTTTGAACTGAAGTAGAACACTCAACAAATCTTGTGACTAGAAATAGTTCTTGACTTGTTGATCATCATTGGGTCACAAATCTTAAAACAAGCTACTTATTAAGTGTTCAAGGGATTGACATTTAATAAAGGAACTTAGGCTCTTTTATTTAAGGGATTAAAAAGAGAGTAATTTTGTTGGCTAATGTTAATATTGAAGTACAGCATGTTTGTTATGTTTTAATGATAAAAAAAATAGTGAAGTTTGGTGTAGTTTAACTCCAGCAATCCTTTTATTGCATTAAAAACCAAAACTTTCAATATTAATCCCTCTATAAAACCCAAAAAGAGTTATTGATTTACTTTTTAGCTTTATAAAGATCTAGTTTTATAAAAAGTAGAATTCTTGCTACATATCTCACTTATCATTGTCACTTTTAGTCCTAAATAGTGTAAATTTGTGAAAGATTGCTAAGCATTACGCGAGTCTTCAAGCGAACGATACGCTACTCATCATTTGACTACTTGTATGACTTGGTATGCTTGCCAACGAAACAACACTTAGGCATCATGCTTCACTATTGTTTGTGGATAATTTTTACAAATAATTAAAAATGTATGATTTTATGAATAATTTAAGAATTTTTCCTACAAAATCTAGTCTTCTTTCTAGCCTCCTTACGAGCATTCTTCCCCCTCCTTCTTTTGGGTTGTACTCCTCCCTTCTTGCTCTTGGATCATGCTAGTGGAGGGTCCTTACAATGACACTTTGATGCTCAAGTCAAAGATGCAGGTCTTGATAAGGATGCAGGGTTTAGTGATTAGGAAAAATTAGGGTTAGAAAGTATGCACATGACCTGTGTATATCGGTGTGAGATTCTTGCCAAAGTTACCTGGTTTAGTTGTCTGGAATATCGAGACTTTGAGAGCCTAGTTTCTTGTATTACATGCGCAAGTGTTCTTATTTCCTTACGTTAGGCCGATCTCTGCTACCTCAGTCGGACGCCGAAGTGGCTACTTGGCTTAGCCGTGAGGTGCAAAATTTGGGCGGTACACAAGCCCCCCAAGCTCCGACACATGTAGAGGAGCTTACCCCCACTTGCCCAGTGTCAATCTCCCTAATATATCTCCAATTGCTCAGTGGGTGAGGGGGGTAGTCTGAGTCGAATACTTAGTTGATCTTCCCAGTCAGAGCAATTCGAGCCAAGTGACCAGAGGAGTTGTGATGGTTAGGTAACCTAAGGGTCACATCTTCCTTGGAAATCATCATGCATGTTCCCACGTGTATTAAATGCGTGATGACGGTTACAGAGTAGGCTAATGATGGCCTAGGAAACCTCAACCGTCGCCACATCCAAGCCTTCGTTGTGGGTGGTGGAGCAATGATTTAACGGCTGTGGGGGTTTGGGCTATCAGTCCCCTCCCCCACTACGTTTTTGGGTGGTCACAATTTCGTCAACATTCTTCTGTGCGTTTCTAGGTGGCAACTGGTCTCGATTCGAGATCTCCCGTGTTCTCCTTACAGAGCTTGTCCATCTCTTCATCATTTCTCTTTTGCATGGTCGCCATCTCTTGGCATAAGGCCTGGATTAGGGGGTAGTCTTCTAGTGATGACGTTGGATTGTTGCCCTGATCCTCCGTCATCACACTCCTAGTTCTCACCATCGAAAAAAGTGGTGGTCGATGGAAAGTTTACCTTGGCCCCACAAAATGTTCCTGCAAAATTTGTTCTTCCTTCTGGCCTCCTCAAGTGCACTCTTCCCCTTCCTTCTTTTGGGTTGTACTCTTCCCTTTTTGCTTCTAGATCACGCTGGTGGTAGGTACCTGCAAAGACATTTCGATGCTCGAATTAGAGATAGAGGTCTTGATAGGGATGCAGGGTTTAGTGATTAGGAAAAATTAGGGTTAGAAAATGTGCACCTGACTCGTGTATATGGGTGTGAGATTCTTGCCAAGTTACCTGGTTTAGTTGTCTGGAATATTGAGACTTTGAACCTACTTTCCTATATTACATACAAGTGTCCTTATTTCCTTATTTATGTTAGGTTAATCCCTACTCAGCATGGCACCTCGATCAGACGCCGAAGTGTCTACTTGGCCTAACTGCGAGGTGCCAAATTCGGACAATACAAGAATTAAAATTAATCTTTTAAAGGTTTAAGTATAAGGTTAAATAAAGAAAGAAAAAAGAAAAAATACACAATAAGAAATTAAAGTTTCGAAAAGAAAATAAGAAAATGAAAAAAAATGAAAAAAATATGTATTATTAACCTTTTGTTAGTAAGTAGTTCTAAGTGTTGGATTATTTAAAGACAGTTGTAGAGTGATGAGATCCAAAGCATACATTGTTTTAATACAGAGTACACATTTTTAAGGGAAATAAAATAATTAAGTGAATTATCAATGTAGTATATGAAATTGTATTCATCAGTCAAACTGGTACTTAAAATTAATAAAATGTTAAAATGGTCTTTGAAATTACACATTGTCAATCAATTTAGTCTTTAAAATTATAACAAACTGTCCAATTTGTCCTTGAAATAAATAAAACAACAAAATGGTCATTGAAATTATAAATTATTAATCAATTCAATCTTTGAACTGTAAGGGTCGATCAAATTGGTCCTTAAAATTAAAAAGACTTAATTACACTTTTTGCCTCCTAATTTTTAAAATTTTGCAAATTTTACCCCTAAACTTATATAATTTTTCAAATTTTGTCCTAAAATTTAAAAATTCACGATTTTGTCCCTAAAGTGCAATTAAGCGTTTAGAAAACGGTAAAAGTGTTGGTGATGAGATTTAAACCTGTTTTGGTTTAGAAATCGAGGTCAAGGGTAGTTTATAAACATCATCCTCCCTTAACCGACCGAGGTGCCTTTTAAGGATAAAATCGTGAGGCCCACACGAGCACTAAAGCGAACAATATCTCAGATGCGGTGATCCTAACGATGTAGCGGACTTAAGGTCAAAGCAGAATCCTTGACTTCTTCACACACACACACACACATATACGTCATCTGTTAATTACACTTTTGGTTCTCCAAGTTATGTTTCAATTTATTGTATGAAACAATATTAAAAGTTAAGATGACAAACTTATTTATTAAATATTTTTATTTTTGAATAACAACCTTACAAATGAAAGGGTGGAATATATATAAATAATTTATAAATAATAAATAATTTTATATAACTGAAATAAATAATTTTTTATAATTTATAAATTTGTATAATTAAAATTAAAGTATTTATTAAATAAATTTATCATCTTAATTTTTAATATTTTTTATACAAATATGAACATACACTTAGGGAATCAAAAGTGCGATTAACAAAATCAATAATGATATATATAATATATTTTTTATATATAAACTAAATAAGCCGAATGATGTAGTGGCTTTGCTAGCGGTGGAAAAAGAGAGGGTCAAGGGTTCAAATTTTACCTCAAACATTCTTATCATTTTCTAAAGGCTTAATTGCACTTTATAGCAAAAATGCATTAAATTTTTATGATAAAATTTGTGAAATTATGACAGTATAGGGTCAAAATGTGCAAAAAAAAAAAGGGACATAATTTGTGAAAATTTGAAAGTTAGGAAACAAAAAATGCAATTAAGTCTTATTTATTTTAGGGACTAATTTGATCGTCCATTACAATTTCAAGGACTAAATTGATTGATAATGTATAATTTTCAGGAATTATTTTTCTATTTTATTAATTTTAGGGATCAATTTGGCCAATCATTAATTTCACTCTAACCTTGTGTTTGGATAAATAAATTTAAGTGGGTAATTCATTTTTTTAGGAAATTTAAAATACTTTATGGTGAAATATGTTGTTTGGATAAGAAATTTAGTAATAAATTAAAATTCCAGTAATTTGTGAAGGTAATTTGATTCCCTAAAATTGTAAAATTTCAAATTCTACCTAAAAAGTAAGAATGTGAAAGATGAGTAATCAAAGCGCCATATTGTTTGAAGACTCAAATCTTAAACATTAGCAACCATTTAGTGACATGTGATATGGCATGTTTAGATGCATGTCGTGTCATTATTGAATAATAATGATTACTATTTTTAAAAAATTTCAAATTTACGAGAATCAAAAGTAACAAAAAAATTATGGATAGACTAAAATCAAATATAATATATTTACAATAACTAAAAACATATTTTACCTTGTGAAAAACACCTTCACTCTTTTTACATAGTCAAACATAAAATCCTAATAGTTCAGTTTCTCACTAAGTTACACACTACCATATATCAACTTCAAATGTTTATCTATGATCGAAGAAGCCACTCAAGACTTTTAAGAAGAAAGAAAATAAGAGTTCTACAAGTAGAAGTGCTTGAACCAAAGCAACTACTGTTTGAATTATGGAGGCCTTGAAGAATCAAGGCTTGTGTAGGTGGAACTATGCATTGAAGTCAGGTCAACATTTAAAAAGTCATGCTAGATCATTGTATCAAGTAAATAAACTTTTTTCTTCTTTTTCCATGGTTTTAAGTAGACTAAAGGATAAAAAGCAAAGAAGTTAGGTGAATCCCGGAGGCTTATTATGTATTTACATTCTAATTAGGGCATCACCAAAATCTATGCCCAAGGTTTTTCACACTATTAGACTTCAATAGCATCATCACATCTCCACAAACGCAAATTTTCTAATGTGAGCTCAAACCATAGTTGAAAAATGATTGCTACTTTCTCCTTCAACAACTAGACAAAGAACATTTTGCCATTAATTATGGGTTGGGGAAGCATAAATGCTTTACTCTTTATTTGATTAAGTTGGGGAAAAATTATTTGCTTTCATTTCAATTTGGGTTAAGAGTTATATTTGACTGACTTCTCAAATCTAGGGTTCCTATTTGAGTTTAGAGAGTACAGTCTCTTCTCATGCATGTTATGTGCTACTCTTTTGATCCAATAGGGATGTTGAGGATCTTTCATGTCACATTAATCCAACTCGCAATTAAAGTTAGTTTGACGAGTTCAAGTTTTAGAATTAGACTTAATACATTTTGATAATAGGTTTGGATTATACTACGGCCCGTCCCAACTTGATTTAGTATCTATATTATTTTAAAAAGTATAATTTTTTAAACAATTATGTGTTATTGAGTCTTAATTGAGTCGAGTTTAGGTTTAAATACATAAGTCTATTGAAATCTTAGATTATATAAAAGTAAAGATAAACTCGTCTAAACCCGTGCTAAAAACATCCCACCGCATGCAGTACATGAAACATATGGGACAATTAAATTACTAATGATGCCAATGACATGGTCACTGTTTACCATGTTATCAATTAACAAACATTAAACGTGTTTGTTTGGGTGGAGTTAAAGGGGAAGAAATAGAGATGGAAAAAACGTGATAAAAATATCAACTTTTCACTATTTGTATAAAAGAAGAAATAAAAAGGAAGAAAATGATGTTGTGGGTCTCATGTAAAAATTATTTCCTCCATAAAGTGGCATGAAAAGAAATGTAACATTTTTTTTTGCTTTTTTTAAAAATTAATCAATTTTTTATGACATAAAAAATAATAAATAATTTCATATTAAGAAAAAATAATGTAGTAAAAAATTTAAATTTTTAAGTTAAATTTTATTAATTAGTATAAAAGTTTTTTTTATATAATTTATTTATTTTTACTCACTCTTTAACTAATTTAAATAAATAGAAAAAAATTCTTAATTATCTTATTTTTATTCATCTAAATAATATATTGTTTTATTTTTTTATTTCTATTTTTTTTTTCCTGGAACTTTGTCGTTGGTTCACCTAGCAACGGTGCCACATCAACTTCAGTAGTAAATACACGTGTTTCTGTAACCGAGGATGCATGTAACTTATTCTGAATCATAGCCCATTGTCTTTCCTAAAACCACCAGTTTACTTCCCCTGGTTTTCCGAAGTTACGGACATTTCCACCTGTTTGCAACTTTGGTATTCCCATGTGCTTCCCTGTATATAAGGACCACCTTCCTTTCATTTCCTCGTTCAGTCATAAATCTTACTTGAGTGCCATTCAGTTTCCTTCTAAAAGCCAACCAATATAGTCTAAGAAGAATATTACAAGATCACAAGATGAGTTCAGCAATTAGAGCCTGGAGCGTGGCAGCTAGCGTTGGAGTTGTGGAGGCCTTGAAAGATCAGGGCATTTGCAGGTGGAACCATGCTTTAAGATCTGCTCAACAGCAACTCAAAAGTCATGTTGGGTCATTCTCTCAGGCAAAGAAGCTTTCTTCCTCCTCCTCTTCTTCTGCTATGGTCTCCACTAGACTAAAACATGAGAAGGCAAAGCAGTCGGAGGACTCATTGAGGACGGTCATGTACTTAAGCTGCTGGGGCCCCAACTAGACAACAATAACATAAGGCCACTAAGAAAATATTCTTTTTATTTCAATTCAAGGAATCAAAGCTTAGTCTCGAGAAGATGAGGGTTGAGATTTCTGGGGTCATACTGTATAGCAATGAAAGAATGCTTGTCTTTGTGACAATCATTATGTAAGTTTTGATAAATGATAGTGTTGAGCATTATTTGCCAAATTTTCTTTGTGTTCTTTTGTTTTTTCCCCACTTCCATATGCCTAGTTCTTTCTGTGAGGGTAGAAAACCAGTTTGTATTAAAATTTGTCTGCTCAAACTTTTTTGATTTCAAAACGGACAAAAAAATGAGGACATGGAGGTCGCACCCAATTCCTTTCTTTTTAATCCCTTTAGATAATTAAGGGCACATACTAAATTAGAGGAAGATCAATTTAATCACGGTTGAAGGGTATGGCTATATAGAATCCATAACAAATGAGAGTATTGCTGAAAAGCGAACTGGATGCTACAGAAGTCTCCTCATGCACTACAATATCTATGAATTGATTCTCTGAGAAAATTAATGTAATGTATTGTATTTGAGCTATTGGGGTCCCTATTGGAATAGCGCAACTCGATTGTTAAAAAATGTGAGTAGCATGTAATGGATTAACTAACGTCTCTTGTGCTCTTCAAGGCTACACAATTTTAGCAGTAAATAAGTAAACAGTAAATGGCTAAATGCAAAGAAGATTACTATTATACAATTATTTGCCGACTTTGAAGTTGAACTCTATATAAGTAACTCCTTCCCTCCATTTGTTTCATCAAACTCTTAAAATATTCCAGTTTAAGTTACTCTTGTAGAAATCAACTTCAGTTGTGTTCTTGTGTCATCCAGAAAAGAAAGATCTAATAGTGTTGATCAGAGAAGCAGTAGAAGATGAGTTCAGCACAGAGAGCTTGGATTGCGGCAGCCAGTGTTGGAGTCGTGGAGGCCTTGAAGGACCAGGGTGTGTGTAGGTGGAATCACGCTTTCAAGTCAGCTCAACATGTCAACAAAACCCGTGTTGGATCATTGTCACAGGCAAAGAACCTTTCCTCTTCTGCCATGGTTTCCACTTCTAGCAGACTAAAGGGGAAGCAATCAGAGGAGTCCTTAAGGACTGTTATGTACTTAAGCTGTTGGGGTCCCAATTAGAGCATTAAGTAGAGAGAAATTTTTTGAATTTCTTTTATTTAATTTGAAGCCACAAAGATGAATGGGGCCTGAGATTTCTATTCACATATTGGCTTTGTCCTGGTTTTTGTATAGTAAAACAAGTATTGTATGTCTATTATGACGGATGGATGTCATGTAATGTAATTATGATAAATGGCATTTGCAAAGTCATTTTTTTTACTTTTGTTTTCTGAATTGGAAATACGTTCAATCTTCATTTGATTTTGATCCTAGCTCCTCTGCATTTCCAATTTCATATGGGGGTCGTTCCAGCACGTAGGCTTACTCTCGTATATATAGTCACACTCAAGCTTATAAATGGCATACACCTAATACTTAGGATTTCAAAGGAAAGAGGAGCAACATACAAATGCAAACTGCTGAATTACTAAAGAAATATGTTGAAGAATGTGAGTATACATTTATTATGTCCGGAACAGGATCATGTTTCACGTAAATGAGTATTAACTCCTTTAAAATTGTTACTCCCATCAAACAATAGTTATTTTAGAATCTGTCTCTTTTAACCAATTATAATTTAGTCTTCAGTTGTTTCATTAATTATATTAATTCCTTTATATGTCACATGCTCCTCACACGAGACATTTAAACTCTTACAATCTTTGGCATGACGACAACAGTTTGGAGGAAAGGATTCGTGTATCTTTCTCGTTGTGTTCATTCTTCTATATAAAAAAAAAACAGGCTTATTGCCTTGTACAAAAGCACTGAATTTGTTGATACTGTTACAGCAACTTAATTTTTACCCCTGCTTGATTTTGACATTCGTGACTATCGATCGATAAAAATGGATCATGTTTTATTTTTACCCCAATTGCTGGCAAATTGTCATGGCTTTTAATTCCTGATTTCAGAGTATGTTATCAAATCGTCATAATTTTTAAGTTTTTAACATGCTGGCAATAATACCATGGTCAACACGCCAGTTATTCTTCATTATTGCTATGGAGAGAATCAGTTCTAGTTGGAGATCATATTTTTCTGTGAATCAGAAAGTGTTGATAGAAACATTTCAACCACAAATCCCAGACGAAGCTATTTAATTTTTTTCTCGGTAAAAATAAAACATAGATGGAGCTGCGTTATACGTGAATAATTTACACAAAATCTAGTTATTTTCATATCCGTAACTTGGGCTTAACTTATAAACAAATTTCTAATACATGTCTTTATTATAATTTTTTTATTTTCTTTTGAGCTATCTTTCTAATGTATTTGATTAGTAAGTTTTATTATGTTAAGATTTGAGACGTGTACTAATTTTAATTTACTTATTTACTCATTCTTTATCTAAAGGTTTAGTGATTTTACTGCCTTACAAAGTGCAAGTAAAAACAACCAAGCAATTTCAACTCCCTTTCTCACCACTGACCAGGGTCTATAGTAAACCGTGTGTTCGCGTTGTCTTCAAGTGAAGCCAGAGCCTTGTCTTATCCATATGCAAGTAGATAGCTCTTAAGTGAAGTGACCACGACATCTACACACCAAAAACCACTGGTTTCTTCGGCCAGTGGTTTTTCCAAAGTGTTTGGCCTTGTCCTGGTTTTTGTACAGTAAAAGAATTATTTTATTATGACTACTGGTAGATGTCATGTAATTATGATAATGGCAATTGCAAAGTCATATCTTATTTTTTTTCTGGTTGGAAACATTTTCAGCTTTATATTTTGATCTTAGCTCGTCTGCCTGCAATTTCATATGTGTGTAGTATGTATAGTCACACTTAAGATTATAAATGGCATACACCTAATAATTAGAATTTAGCAGGAAACAGAAAGGGGGGCAACATACAAATGCAAAGTTCTGAAGTTCTTACTGGCATGTAACATTTCCAATTATTTCCCAATGGCTCTACGATACATTTGTATATAATTCGTTTCATAAATTAGAATTGAAAAAAAAATATATATGATGTCTGTCAATTTGTACTATATCTTTACATCCGCGGGCAAGGCTGTTAAAATATATGAAGTACTGAAGTCTATGAACTATATGATTCCACAAATTTTTTATGAGACTACTGTACGATTCCACACGAATCAATTACTGCTAGAGCTTTATACCTACATATCATGTCACATTTTTCTTTCAATGGTTAAATTAACTTATCAGTTCCTATCATTTCATTTCATTAAACTTGTGTTAACTTGTGCCACACAAACACTACCTTCCGCACTACATTATACACATGGGATGATTTAATGACCACATGACACCTATGATGTGGCCATTGTTTACCACGCCACGCCATTAGTTAACAAACATTAACAATTTTTTTGTTTGGGTAAATTTAGGGAGAAAAGAAATAGAGAAAAAGAAGATATGATAGAAATATTAAATTTTTATTATTTATTTTAAAGAAGAAATAGGAAGAAAAGAAATAATGTTGTAGGCTCTACATATAAAATTATGTTCTCCCTAATGAGGCATGAAAATGGGAGAAAAGAAATGCAACATTTGTTTTATTTTTACTTTTTTAAAAAATTAAATAATTTTTATAACATAAAAATAATAAATAATTTTTATGTTAAAAATCATATAATAAAATTTAAATTTTACTTAAATTTCATTTTATTAATTATTATAATTTTATTTTTTTACTTCCAGTCACTTTTCAACTAATTTAAACAAGTAGAAAAAAGTTCTCTACTTTTTTTCTATCCTTTTTTCTTCATTCAAACAACACTTTTTTTATTCTATTTTTTTATTTCTATCCTTTTTTTTTCCTATTTTATTTTTAATTCAAACAAAGCATAATTAAGAGTAGGGATTAAACTGCATATTTTAGACTAATAATAATAGACTACAAACAATTTATCAAAAAAAAAATATAGACTACAAACAATAGACAGAACTAAAAATAAGAAGGCGAAAAAAAAATGATTTAAGCCAAACATAAAATGTAAAAATATAACTGTGCCACGTCAACTTCAAATAGCAATTAGCAAATACACGTGTTCCTATAACTGAGGATGCATGTAACTTATCTATAATCTATAATTATATTAAATCTGGTACCCTTTTACACTGCAATGTTTGGTCACATTAAGCTATAGTAAAGAGTGCACCATTTATTTATATAATCAAATATTTTAACAATATTTTTAAAAAAGGTTGGTAAATATTGATTAAAATGCTGTATACATTCTGTCAAAAAAAAATGTTACATGCGTTTGGCCTACTATCAATACATATTATTATGAACATTACGAACAATATTTGAAAACATATTTTTAAATTATTATCAATAAATTTTTGGTAGAACATTCGTAATATTTATTGAGAACAATATTTTTAAATTATATATGTTTGGTCCTAATACTATCAATAAATATTATTATAAGGTTAAAATAAAAGTATCTTAAATATTTATTATAAATAATAACTAAAAATTATTATAAACAACAAATAATTATTATAAGATTAAAATAATAATAAAGATAATAATAAACTAATACTACAATCTTAAGATAAATAAAAAAATATTACAACAGTAATAATATAATAGTCTAAAAGCTAAAATAGTAACATAAGGTTTTTTTAATTGACAAGAAAAATATAAAAAAATATTCAAATCAAAATACGTCAAGTTTATTGTATAATAATGTGTGAAAATTAAAATTTCAGAAATTAAAGTCAAATTAAGATTAAAATAATCTGAAAATTCAAATAATCTAGAATAGAAAAATAATTATCTCTTAAAAATCGTAAAATAATATTATAATAAATATTTAAAATAACATAAAGATATTTAAAATAATAATAAAAATGTTGATTAACATTTATCATATAAAAATAAAAAATTATATATATGTATAGTAAATTATAATCTTCAAACAAATGTAAATTAAATAAAATAACACTAACTAATAATCAATATAAAAAATACTAATAAAATATAAAAATTAAAATTAATAGTAAACTAATACAACAATCTTAAGATATAAAAAAATATTATTGTGGTAATAATATAATAGTCTAAAATTTAAAATGGTAAAAAAAAAATATTATGAAAAGGAAAATAAACATAATAAAAAAATATGCAAAATAATAAATTTTTGTTATAATAATAAAAATAATGAAATAATATTATAAAATGAAAAGTTTTAAAATATTACCTAAAAATATAAGATTTTTTAAATTTACATAAAAAAATAAATATAAATTATTTAAATCAAAATACATCAATTTTATTATATAATAATGTGAGAAAATTAAAATTTCAAAAATTAAGGTCAAAATAAGATTAAAATAATCTTAAAATTGAAGTTATTTAGAATATGAAAATAACTATTTTTAATAATAGTAAAATAATATCATAATAAATATTTAAAATATCATAAAAATATTTAAAATAACAATAAAAATGTTGACTCATATGTATAATATAAAAAATTATTACTATTTATTTTAATATTAAAATCCTCAAACAAATATAAATTAAATAAAGATAACACTAATAATGAGTATAAACAATACTAATAAAATATAAAATAATAAATAATGATAAACTAATACTATAATATCAAGAAAAATAAAAAGTTGTTACTACAATTATAATATATTAGTTTAAAATTTTAAAGTAGTAGAAAAACATTGTAAAAAAATAAATATATTAAAAAATTCACCTATAACAATAAATTTTTATTATAATATTATTAAATAATAAAATAATATTATAAAAATAAAATTTTAAAAATATTACAAAAATAAAAATATTTATACCCGTGCATGCATAGGTAACTAGTTGTGAATCATAGCCCATTGTCTTTCCCAAAACCACCGGTATACTTCCCTGGTTTTCCAAAGTTATGGCCATTTCCACCTGTTTGCAACTTTGGTATTCCCATGTGCTTCCCTCTATATAAGGACCACATTCGTTTCATTTGGTCATTCATTCATAAATCTTACTTGATTTTCATTCAGTTTCCCTCAAAAGAGCAGCACTAAGGTTGTTTTAATTTCTTGTATCATCTAAAAGCCAACTGGTATAGTCTAAGAAGAATTACAAGATCGCAAGATGAGTTCAACAATTAGAGCTTGGACTGTGGCAGCTAGTGTCGGAGTTGTGGAGGCCTTGAAAGACCAGGGCATCTGCAGGTGGAATCATGCTTTAAGATCAGCCCAACAGCATCTCAAAAGCCATGTTGGGTCACTCTCTCAGACAAAGAAGCTTTCTTCCTCCTCCTCTTCTTCTGCTATGATCTCCACAAGACTAAAACATGAGAAGGCAAAGCAGTCAGAGGAGTCCTTCAGGACGGTTATGTACTTAAGCTGCTGGGGACCCAACTAGATAACATAGGGTCAACAAGAAATTATTCTTTTTATTTCAATTCAAGGAATCAAAGCTTAGTCTCATGGGAAGATGAGGGTTGAGATTTCAAAGAATGCTTGTCTTTGTGACAATCATTATGTAAATTTTGATAATGATAGTGTTGAGCATTATTTGCCAAATTTTATTTGTGTTCTTTACCATATGTCCAATCCTCCTATGAGGGTTAAAAATCAGTTTGTATTAAAACTTGTCTGCTCAAACCTCCTTGATTTCAAAAGGGAGGAAAAAATGAGGAGGAGATGGTAGCACCTATTTCCTTCGTTTTTAATCAATTTAGATAATCAAGGGCTCATACTGAATTAGAGGAAGATCAATTTAATCACGGTTGAAGGGAATGGCTATATAGAATCCATAATGAGAGTATCGCTGAAAAGAGAACTGGATGGTGCTGAAGTCTCTTCATGCACTTCAATATCTGAGTTGATTCTGTTGAGAACAGTAATGTAATGTGTTTAAGATATTGGGATGGATCCCTATTGATATTGGAACAGCGCAACTCATTTGTTAAAAAAGGTGACTACCATGTAATTGATCCGCTAACGTGTGCTCTTCAAGGCTACGCAGTTTTAGCAGTAAACAAGTAAAATAAATGCAAAGGAGACTAGTATACAATTGGGAATAAACAATATCAAACGAATTTTCTTACAGGCCAAAACTCTATGTTTCTAAAATTAAGATGGTTAGGCCTAGCTGCTTGGCTTACACATGGATAGTTTAACCATAAAAAAGTTGTTTGCTGAGTCAACATGTACAAACCAACACTGGACTTTGCTTCAGAATGATGCTTTTGGTGTTTTGTATGCTTGTATCTGTGATAGTTGTTTTGTCTTGTTTTCATTCTTTAATCCCATAGCACCTTAAAAAAAAAAGGAAATTTGAACTAGTATTTTTTTTTAATCCAACACTCAATTGACTAAAATAAAAGTAACTACAATCTCACACACACTTCACTTGAAATATTAAGAATTTAAATCTTTTAAGGTATTTAAAAAAAAATACTTAATTGCTATTCGTAGTCCAATGAATTAGTTTAACAATATAGTAAAAATATTTTCTAATGTAGATATCTTCGGTGAAAGATTTTTTTATTGAAAAAGTAAGAGAGGATTATTGGACTAAATGTCTATCTATTCGTCTAAAACTTTTCTAATGTATCCTTAGACAAGTGAGTTCATGCTAAAATTGTGAAAACGTGCACCACTTGACAGATTACTTAGTTATTCATTCTTTGAATATAGTGGAGTTCGAGTTATTTTAATGCCTTGAAAAAATCAAGCACAAAACAACCAATTAATCATCATCCCTCCCAGAAACCAGGGTATCCAGTTGATTGGTTTTAGCATCCTAAGATGGAAACCGTGTGCGGGCATTGTCTACTAGTGATTAGTGAAACCAGAGTCTGCGTGGAATTTGCTATTGGCAATGCAACTAGGTGGCACTTACGTGAATTGACAGAGTCACAGACATGTGGTCCTACTCCTACCAAGGAGGATCCCTCCGCAATACCAATAATCAATAATTAAGTACTAGTTTTCTTACCCTCCACCAAAAGAAAAACCACTGGCTTCACCTGCCACTGGTTTTCCAAATATTCGGCATGTGTTTTACCTCTACCTACTCTGGACCCTATAAGTAACCCCTTCTCTTCATTTGTTTCATCAAACGCTGCCAGTTTTCTTCTAACAATTACGTTACAGTTTTAGAAATCAACTTTGGTTGTTTTCTTGTGTCATCCGGAAAAGCAAAGATCTAATAGTATTGATCAGAGAAGCAGTAGAAGATGAGTTCAGCACAGAGAGCTTGGATTGTGGCAGCCAGTGTTGGAGTCGTGGAGGCCTTGAAGGACCAGGGTGTGTGTAGGTGGAATCACGCTTTCAAGTCAGCTCAACATGTCATAAAAACCCATGTTGGATCATTGTCACAGGCTAAGAACATTTCCTCTTCTGCTATGGTTTCTACTTCTAGCGGACTAAAGGGGAAGCAGTCAGAGGAGTCCTTAAGGACTGTGATGTACCTAAGCTGCTGGGGTCCCAACTAGACCATTAAGTAGAGAGAAACTTTTGAATTTCATTTATTTAATTTGAAGCCACAAAGATGAATGGGGCCTGAGATTTCTATTCACTTATTGGCTTTGTCCTGGTTTTTGTATAGTAAAACAAGTATGTCTAGTATGACGGATGGATGTCATGTAATTATGATAAATGGCATTTGCAAAGTCACTTTTTTTTTATTTTGTCTTCCCAATTGGAAATACGTTCATCGTCATTTGATTTTGATCCTAGGTCCTCTGCATTTCCAATTTCATATGGGGGTCGTTCCAACAAGTAGGCATACTCTCGTATATATAGTCACACTCAAGCTTATAAATGCATACACCAAGTAATTAGGATTTCAAAGGAAAAATGAGCAACGGGCAATGCAAACTGCTGAAGTGCTATCATAACGTTTCCAATTATTCCCCCGATGGCTCTATTCCGATATACCAAAAAGTTTCATATCATTTAGAAACCGAGACCAAGAGTAGTTCATAAACACTCTTTTTCCTTAAATTACCGAAACGTCTTTTAAGGACAAAACCGTGAAGTTCACGAACGTCGAAGTAGACAATACCTCAGATGCAGTGACCATAACAATCTCACGAGTGTACTTGAGATTGAAACATTAGCGCCAAAAGAAGAGCCTAGACCATGCCTTTACATATTTTGCTTTTTCTTTTTTGTTTTCCACATTTATTGAAAACAATAATGAAATCTAATAATGTATATTATATCTTCACATCCACCTGCAAAGGCTGTTAAAATATGTGAATTAGTGAAGTCTATGAACTATATGGCTCCACATTTTTATGGTACACGAATCAACAATACTTTGACTTATTAAATACTGCTAGAGCTTTATCCCTACATATCATGTCATATTTTTCTTTCAATGGTTAAATTAATCTACGAGTTCCTATATAGTTTAAACACTTTCAACTAAATCCTTATAGTTTCAAAAATCTGGTAATTAGATTCTTCATTCTTAAAGGATAACACTGTATACCATGGGTGTCTCCTTTCCAAGATTTTATAGTTCGGTCCTTTTTTTTCTTTCACTCCTGTAACTAAAAAAAGAATAACACTGTTGGCCTTCTATTATCTATTGCTGGCCTTTTTTCTTTTTTTTTCCACAACACAAATATCTTTTTTTGAAAACAATAATATTTGAATTACAATTGAACACTAAATATGAACTTCTGTTAACAGGGATTTAAATCATGATTCGAACACATTGTGGGATATTAACTTCTTTTGCTAGACCAACTCGGTTTTGACTATTATATATAATCTATTTTGATTATTATATATACTCGAGTTTGATTCTTGATCTTCAATTAATGAATAATATACGGAAAAAGCTCTCACTGTATCATTTTCTCGTGAGTACCTTGAAGTTGGAGGAAT
Organism: Spatholobus suberectus; assembly: GCA_004329165.1. Classification (NCBI taxonomy): domain Eukaryota; kingdom Viridiplantae; phylum Streptophyta; class Magnoliopsida; order Fabales; family Fabaceae; genus Spatholobus; species Spatholobus suberectus. The sequence goes on along the minus strand of QUWT01000513.1, from coordinate 11,036 downwards.
GTTCAACTTCAACCCATCTAATAAGCAAACAAATGAGTATTATTTATATGAGAGCGCTTTGTGGGTGGAAGGTAAGTCAAGTAACAGATCAGCGAGATGATGTCTATTCTATTAGAGATACAGTTAGTTTGTAATTAGTTATTTTCCTATTCTCTATATAAATCAGGTAAATGTGTTGATGTACTCAACTTTTTTTTCATTTCAATACATTTTATTTTTAGTTCTTGTACATTTTTTCTAATTCTCTTTTCTTTCTTATGTTCAACCATAAATTCTAACATACTCAAATCGAGAGACAATTTACAACGGATGCAATTGTAATGTGGTTAGGTCTCGATACATTGAGAGTCATGGGTGTCTGTTTTAGTGGCGGAATGAGCTTTGACTTGTTTCTCTGAGAACCAAATGCAGCTTCTGGCACCTAGTTGCCACCGGGCACGGGCCACATGAGCTTCTCTAAGAAACCTAGATACAAAAAATTTAAGTTGTAAAAATTTAATTAAAAGTTTATAAATTATAGGAATTTAATTAAAAACATAGTCAAATTATAAAAATATATAGATTAATTTAACTTAGTATTTTAATTTATAAAATGTTGTTAGAGTTTTATACTTAGAATAAATAATATATGCACCAACGGTGTAAAAGATTTTAACACTATTATCTAATTATAAATTACTATGTATGATAAATTTGTTGATTTTTATAATAATAATCTTAAAAATCATACTAAGAATAATTTCTAATTAATTAACAGTATAAAAACTCTTACTCTAACAATACATGTCTATTCAGGGCCGACCCTAGTCCAGAGGGGTGACAACCCAAGGCCTAAGGCTAAAAGGGGCTCAAAAAGTTAAAAATAAGTATATATAATTATATAGTAATTTTTTCTAAATTATTTTATCTTGTTTAATAAATAAAATGAAATTATTGTCTTGTTTAATATCTCTTTTCTTATCCAAATTAAAATGTGACATGTGATTAGAAAGTATCACTCTCTTAGTTGTTAGTGTTTTTTTTTTTTTTTTTTGTATGTGTTACATTTATAAATTCATGTTGAATGAATTTTAATTCAAAGTGACATATCAACATGTAATAGATATATGATAATAGAATTAAAGTGATTGCTTTTTTAACAAGATAAACACAAACCAAAACTCAAATTATAAAGGAATTAAAATGAAAAATTAGTATATTAATAAAGAACAAAAATATATGTAAGCTTTAATAAGAAATGATGATATTTATTGATGATAGATGTTAACAACGAAGCTAGAGAATTTTCTTTGAGGGAGCTAAATATAAAAATTAATTAAATTGTAATTTTAAAATTAATATATGAAATTTAACCAACAACTAAAAAATTTACAATAATTGACCATATATCACGAAAATCAAACTTATATAAATTAAACAAAAGTTACAAGATTAATTGTAGTGGGAGAAAAGATATTTAGTTTTTAAAATTCATGGAAACAATTCTAATGATAGGAAATTTTTATATATTTAGATATCATGTTTGAAGTTTTAAAAGCATAATTGACCCTCAAATTTTGTTAAAGCATAATTTAATTTTTAACCTGATAATAATAAGAACAATATATTCTTTGCTTCAAACAATGAAATAATATTTTAATTTCTTCTTTATTAAGAAACATTTAGGAAGAAAATAAGGACCTAGAAAATTATTGGAAATAATGATTGTATACTTTTTGGAAGGTATATCCATCTTGAGTGGTAAAAGAGATAGGAAGAGGAGAGAGAGAGGATGTGAGATGTAATAAAAGATGTAATGAAAAAGGAAGAGAGAAATAAAAAGAAAAGAAAATCAAGGAGTTATAAGAAATAAAAATATATAAAATCATTATTAAAAAATTATATATACATATAGTGTGTATATATTTTTTTCTCTTTTAGGAAGTAAGCTTATATATAGATATTTGTGTGTATGTAATTTTTTTGGAGGGAATGTAAATTAAATGATAGACAATAATATAGGAATAAATTGAATAAAAATGTGATATATCTTTATAAGATTTGTTAAAACTATGTTATTCCTTTACTGCAATAAAACATATCATTTTTTATAAAATTATGTATCTATTTTTTATGCAATATATATTTACATTTCTCAATACTTGTATATAAGGAGCCTTATCTATTGTTTCACCCCATGCCCCAAAATCTGAGGATCGGCCCTATGTTTATTAACTTATTAGGATCGACCCAGTGATGGGGGTTTGGGACAGTATACATGAAGTCATAGGTTTCAATCTCAGTGTGACCATTGTACACCAAAAAACAATACACGTTTATTAAATTTTTTAATCGTAAAATTGTAATTATGGTGTTTAAAACTTAGTCGGTTAATGTTGGGTAGTGCCAATAAAACTTGTTTTTTTCTTCTCTGAGTTTGATATTTTTGGTTGGTTCTATCAGTTTGAATTTGATTTATTGTAAGTTTTTCTTATATAATTAAACAATGTATTGACATATTTTTAAAAAAAGTTAATAAACACCCTGAACATAACGTCGTTCTTTAAAATATATTAATTTTTTGTGCAATAATTGTGATGCTTAATATAACACTATAGTTACAAGATAATCTAAAAATATAATGAGTGTAATGATCATGCACTGATAGTGTAAGGTATTTTTATACTGTCATCTAATTACAAACTACTATTTATCGTAAGTTTGTTGACTTTATAATAAATACTTTAAAAGTCATATTAATGGTAAAATTTTGATTGAATGACAGTGTAAAACTTTTTATATAGTACATGATTATTAAACTCAAATATGATATTTAAATCAAATCTTGTATCTATTCAATTGCTTATTATATTTTATATATAAGACTGTCAAGGACCTCAAGGTCAATTGCTTTTTGTATGTGGCGATTCTATCCTTTTTAGCCTTATATATCACATCCTATTGTGTGATACAATTATGGCATGCGTTTTGTCTTGAAGCAATAAAACTCAACATGTGACAAAAACTCAACAATTGATGAGTAGTGATGAATGAGCATATACCAAATTATCTTTATTCAGAAGCTAAATTACTGGTTTATCCACCCAAAAACCACTAGCTGTTTTGTTTCCACCTGGCCCTTGTTTTTCCCATTTTCTGCCCGCTTCTTTGTCTTCTTTGCTTTGGCATCTCGTGCTCCGTTGTTGTTTGTGGATAATTTTTGCAAATAATTAAAATGTATGATTTTAAATAATTTGAGGATTATAATTAAATTTTTAAATGTTAAAGTATAAGGTTAAATAAAGGGAAAAAAGAAAAGAAGAACAGAGAATAAAAGAAATAACACAAAATAAGAAATAAAACTCTGAAAACATAATAGAAGAAATTTAAAAATAATGAAAAGACATATACTCTTAATCTCTTATTCGTAAGTAGTAGTGAGCATTGAATGTGTTGTGTTTTAAAGAGATATATAGAGTGATGAGATTCAAATTAATCAAACATTATTTCAATTCACAATACACATTTTTAAGCTAATAACTATTAAATTTTTAAGATTTACACACTAACCTACAACAAGTAACTTATATTGTCTAATTTTAACGAGTGTTGTTAGACTCATTTAAAATAAACATGGCTGAAAGTTAACTAGGGCTGGGCTAACGTTAAGTGAGGCCTAAAACAAAATTTGAAAGAGACTTTTTTACTTTAAATGAGAGAACTATATGTTGGGTCTTTTTACTAATATATGTGGTCTTTTTACTAACATATGTTGTCTTTTTGCTTTATAAAAACTAATAGCAAAATTTTTTTGTTGGTGGGCCTAAAGCTTGAGTTTTAGTAGCTTTATCCTTTGGTCGCCCCTAAAGTTAACACTCAATTATCCTAAATACAATAAACAAATTTAAGACTTCTGACAATTCTTTTTCAATCAGTATTCATCATTTTGATCAACTTGATAACTTTGATAACATGAAATTTTGATAGGACATCATTTTTTAAGGCTTTTAAAATTGTAAATATTTCGAGTCTCAAACTAGTACATACCTTAAGACTTGAGTCTCCAGCTAGTTTGAAATTTCAACTAATCATTTTTTTAATTTGTTATTCTTGATCTTTCATCGAAATTTACACATCTTAAACCTTGGTCAAAATTCCCATTCCTTGACATTGTATTTGACACAGAGGAAAGAAATAGAGTGAATAAAAATAGCTAGAAGAGAATAGATAAAAAATAAAGTGGTAATATGAGTTGTTTGGTTGTAAAAAACTAAGAGTGAAATAAAGTAAAAATAATATTATAAGGTTATGAGGGTATGAGGTTTAAATGAAAAGAGATGAAAGAAATTTGATTAAAATTTAAATACTATTTTACCCTTTTCCTATTTGATATACATCTATTTTTATAAAACATTGACAATCAAAACACACACACACGCAAGTGATAATCAATTATACTTAAGTGATAATCGATATATGATAATTTAATAAAACTATGTTATTCGCTTAATGCAATAAAACATATCATTTTTAATACAATTATGTATCTATTTTTTATGCAATATATATTGATATTTTTCAATACTTGTATATAAGGGGCCTTATCTATTGTTTCACCCCAGGCCCAAAAATCTAAGGATCGGCCCTGTGTCTATTAACCTACTAGGATTGACCCAGTGATGGGGGGGGGGGGGGTGAGATTGGAATAATATGCATAAATTCATAAGTTTTAAGCTTAGTGTAACCACTGTACACCAAAAAACCAATACATGTTTATTAAATTTTTTAATCTTAAAATTGTAATTATGATGTTTAAAACTTTTAGTTGGTTAATGTTGGCTAGTGCCAATAAAACTCATTTTTTTCTTCTCTGAGTTCGAATTTTTTGGTTGGTTCTATGAGTTTGAATTTGATTTGTTGTAACTTTTTCTTATATAATTAAACAATGTATTAACATATTTTAAAAAAAGTTAATAAACACCCTGAACATAACGTCGTCCTTAAAAATATATTAAATTTTTGTGCAATAATTGTGATGCTTAATATAACACTATAGTTACAAGATAATCTAAAAATATAATATTTAAATTAAATCTTTTATCTATTCAATTTTTGTTATATTTTATATATAAGACTATCAAGGACCTCAATGTCAATTGCTTTATGTATGTGGCGATTCTATCCTTTTTAGCCTTATATATCACATCCTATTATGTGATACAATTATCGCGCGCGTTTTGTCTTGAAGCAATAAAACTCAACATGTGACGAAAACTCAACAATTGATGAGTAGTGATGAATAAGCATATACGAAATTATCTTTATTCAGAAGCTAAATCATTGGTTTATCCACCCAAAAACCATTAGCTATTTTGTTTGCACCTGGTCCTTGTTTTTCCCATTTTCTGGCCGCTTCTTTGCCTTATTTGATTTGGCATCTCATGCTCCGTTGTTGTTTGTGGACAATTTTTGCAAATAATTAAAAATGTACGATTTTAAATAATTTGAGAATTAGAATTAATTTTTTAAATGTTAAAGTATAAGGTTAATAAAGGGAAAAAAGAAAGAAGAACAAAGAATAAAAGAAATAATTCACAATAAGAAATAAAAATTCTGAAAACATAATAGAAGAAATTTAAAAAATAATGAAAAGACATATACTCTTAATCTCTTGTTCGTAAGTAGTAGTGAGCGCATTGGATGTGTTGTGTTTTAAAGAGAATTATAGAGTGATGAGATTCAATTTAATCAAACATTATCTCAATTCACAATACACATTTTTAAGCAAATAACTATTAAATTTTTAAGATTTACACACTAACCTACAACAAGTAACTCATGTTGTCTAATTTTAACTAGTGTTGTTAGACTCATTTAAATAAACATGGCTAAAAGCTAACACCCAATTATCCTGAATGCAATAAACAAATTTAAAACTTCTGACAATTCTTTTTCAATCGATGTTCATCATTTTGATCAACTTGACAACTTTGATAACATGAAATTTTAATAGGACATCATTTTTTGAGGATTATTGAAATTGTAAATATTCTGAATCTCAAACAAGTACACACCTCAAGACTTGAGTCTCCTGCCATTATGAAATTTGATTAATCATTTTTTAATTTGTTATTCTTGGTCTTTCATCGAAATTTACACATCTTAAATCTTGGTCAAAATTCTCATTCCTTGACATTGTATTTGACACAAAGGAAAGAAATAGAGTGAATAAAAATAACTAGAAGAGAAAATAGAGAAGAGAATAGATAAAAAATAAAGTGGTAATATGAGTTGTTTGGTTGAAAAAAACTAAGAGTGAAATAAAGTAAAAATAATATTATAAGGTTATGAGGTTATGAGGTTTGAATGAAAAGAGATGAAAGAAATTTGATTAACATTTAAATACTATTTTACCCTTTTCCTATTTGATATACATCTATTTTTATAAAATATTGATAATCAAACACACACACGCAAGTGATAATCAATTATACTTAAGTGATAATCGATTATCACAGCCACTATTGGCAACTGATAATTCATTATCCATGAGTGATAATCAATTATCACAGCCATTCATCATCAATTTTAATACACAATTGATTATTCGTCACTTTCAATTGATTATCCAAACACACACATGGGTTATTTTTGTCTTCACCGTGTACTATTTAAATTTTTCCCAATTTCACGCCATTTTAGAGAAGAAATTTTTTTCACGTGGGACCCACCTACTTTATTTTTCTCACCTCTTAATTTCACCTCTACCAAACAACACCAATAAATCCTCACTTACCCATTTCCATCCTTCCCACCCTATTTCACTATCATTTCTATGCTGCCAAACAAAGCATGAATTTCTTTTGCTTTTCATCTCACTAACACTTTTCGATCAACTACTTTATGTGTTAGAAAACAATTCAAAATTTAAATAAATGTGGTAGGTGGAAATGCAAGAGGAGTTTATTTTAGGAATTTGTTATTTGTGATTTAAATTTTTAAGATTATGTTTAGATATACAAATATTATCATTTGTTTATTTTAGAGACTTATTTCTTTTTAAGATTAAGATGCTTAAAGAATTTGAATTTTTTGTATTACACTTTTAGCTTTAATATATAGAGCCAAGAAATAAAAGCCCAATTAGTGTGTTCCATTTAAGATCCTGGGGCATGTGGTAATTTTGTTGTGTGCAGGGGTTTTTCCCTAACAATGGTATCTGAGTTATGGCAGGGAACACACACAGAAGTTGAGATCCCATTGTTTGATGGAAACAAATTTTATGATTTGGCAGTGTACCATTCAAGACCTTTTAGTGTAGTAAGGTCTTAATCAGGCTTTGGAAGATGAAAATTCGATTGCCATGGATGTAATGGAATGAACTTAGATCCAAAAGAAGGCTGTGTGAGCATGATTCGGTTAGCTCTTGCTCCTGAGATCAAATACAACGTGTTTAAGGAGACAAACACAAAGTCTTATGGTAGAAACTTGAGAGCATTATGTGTCCAAGTCGCTGACCAATCGTCTATGTTTGAGGATGGAGTTATATCAACTCAAAATGGAGATGGGAGGAAATCTTCATGACCCCGTTAATAAGTTCAACTAGCTAGTATGGCAATCGTTGAATGCAGATGACAAAATCTCTAATGAAAAGCAAGCGATGTTGTTAGCTTCATTACCAGGTCCTACAAACCTTTGGTTCAAACATTGCTTGTAAGGAAGACAACATTAAAGTTGGATGAGGTGATTAATGCTCTAAGAGGAAATGAGAGAAATGATGAGAAGTGAGAATATTGATAATGAAGGCTATGCAGTAGCTATGGAGGATTTTGAGCAAGGGAGGAGTCATTTAAGGAGACAAGATGGGCCTAAAGGAAGATCAAAATCGCAATTGCATTGGAATAGGATATGAGTAGCGTGGTAGGTTGCAACTGCGGGAAGAAAGGTCATGTGCAAACAAGGTGCATAGAAATGAGGGAGGACATGAAAAAATTAAGAGTTATGAAGAAGATGATGACAACTCCGAAGCTAACGTGGTCAAAAACTTTGAAGATGAAGATTTGTATTTGGCAACTACTGAAGAGGTTGCTAAATCAAAACGATAATGGATTCTGTTGCTACAAACACATTTGTAGAGACCAAGCAATGTTTGACACTTTGAAACTAATGGGAACTTTGGTCATTTCAAGTGGGAAATAGTGAGAAATAATGATTGAAGGTATTGGGAGTGTTAGAATGAAAACTCCATAATGGTGTCATCCAAACTTTCCAAAATGTAAGGTTTGTACTTCTTGCTACTATCATGTCATTTCATTGGGGAAGATTGGCATCACAAGGATACAACTATGTTGGTTCAAAGTAGAGATGCAAGGTGTACAAGGGGAGGCATTTGGTGTTACAAGGGCAGAAAAATGAAGTGAATCTTTGCCTACTTGGGGTTTATTTTAAGAATTTGTTATTTGTAATTCAAATTTTTAGGTTGTGTTAGATATGCAGATATTATCATTTTGTTTATTTTAGAGACTTATTTCTTTTTTAAAATTAAGATGCTGATTTGAATTTTTTTGTATTACAGTTAGCTCTCTATATAAAGACACAAATAAAAAACCCAATCAATATGTTCCATTTAAGCTCTAGGGTGTTGGAGTAATTTCACTATGTGCGAGGTTTTCCCCTTAATATAATATAATGTATTAAAGTTATCACTTTTGATCTTTCATCAAAATTTATACTTTATAAATCTTTTTCAAAGTTTCTTTCAACTTCTACGAAATTCCCCATCCAAACTACACTTATAAGTTTCAATGAAATTAACACTCTAAATCCTTTTATTGAAATGTTATTTTAAGCTTCTATAAAAAATTTCACTTAATAAATATTTAAATCAATATGTTATTATGTTTGACACTTTTCTTTTATGACTGTTAAAAATTTAATTTTACCTTCTTTCAAATGTCAATTTTGATTTTCCAATGCCTAGAAAATTTCACAGCAACACCTATATATAAAAAGGCTTAAATACTTTTTAGTTATGTAAATGGACTATAAATTTGATTTTAATCCTTTAAAATTTTATTGTTGTTTAATCTCCATAAATTTAAAACTTTTAAAAATAATCTTTATTACCACTTAATGATGATGTGACGTACATCTAGACATGTAACCTTGACAATTATTATAAGGACATGTAACGTGACTCTGTCTAGATGCATGTCGCATCATCATTGAGTAATAACAAAGATTATTAAAAAAATTAAAATTTACAAAGATCAAAACTTAAAAAGAAATTATGGAGGGACTAGAATCAAATTTCATTGTATTTACAAACACTAAATATTTTACCTTGTAAAAAAAACACGTTTGCTCTTTCTCCTCAGTCAAACACAAAATCCTAATTGTTTATTTTTCCATTAAGCTACACTATCACATATCAACTTCAAATGTTTCTTTGTGATCTAAGAAGCCATATAAGACTGTTAAGGAGAAATACAATATGAGTTCTACAAGAAAAAGTGCTTGAATAGTGGCAATTAGTGTTTGAGTTATGAGACCTTGAATGATCAGGGCTTGTACAAGTGGAATTATGCATTAAAGTCAACTTAACATGTTAAAAGTCATGTTAGATCATTGTATCAAGTAAATAAACTTTTTCCCTCTCTTCTACTATGGTTTCAAACAGGCTAAATGATGAAAAGGAAAAGAAGTTAGATGAATCCTTAATGAATATTATGTACTTAAATTCTAATTAGGGCATCATCGCATCTCCACAATTGTAAACTCTATAATGTGAGCTCGACCATAATTAAAGGATGTCTTGCTTCTGCTCATGATTGCTATTTTCCTACAAAGTAGACAAAGAACACATTTCTTTCTATTATCATTTAAGAGAGAACAAATACTTTACTGTAAAACATAGAGATAACACAAGAAAGGGGTTAATTGTGTTATAGCAAATTTTCGCAAAAACCTTTTTAAAATGTATGTCTGAAGGATTAACCAAAAGATTTTTAAAACGTTATTTAGAGAAAGACAAATGCAAAAGATAATCAGAGGGGTACAAAGGAATTACTGGTTTGTCTCACCCCAGAGACTATGTCCAGTTCTTGGCAACAACCAAGTCTCACTAACTTAAACAAGTTACAAGTATTTTTTTAACCAAGCCTCTTTAGGCTCAACCTAAGTAGTCTTTAACTTGTCTTCCAAGCAAAACACCCAAGTATTATTTGAATCAAAGCCTCTCCAGACTTCTACTGATTTCTTTTAGAGAAAAAGGTTGCATTTAGTTTAACGTCCTATCAGACGAATATACAATGAAGTTCAAAGAGAGCTTTACAAGCAACGTATATGAGTATTACACGATGAGAGCTTTTCAACAATTAAAGATTTTTCAATTAACCAGCTCTTGAGACTGAGGTCTCTTTTTTTATTTATAGGCTTCTCTAGAAAAGTGTCTGTTGTGAGTGTTTGCAGGAAACATCATCGTTTGAAAAAGAGTTGTTGAAGCATTAAATGTAGCATTTAATGCCTTTCACCAACTTACACTTTAATAAGATAAAGCAATCAACTTATCTTAGTCACACTCTCACTCAATCGTATAACAGTGGACATAGATGCTTTTCTGTGCTGACATCCCACACATTCCTTCTTTTACACGTAAAGTGGACTTTTCTCGAGAGTAGGTATGTAGACTTCATTTATTTTTAGGTTGTTTATGCTTTTATATATGCAGTGTACAAATCATTAGAACTTCGTCTAAAAGGAGTTAGTTACTGAATCTTTTAAAGAGAGATAAAGACGCTACATGATCAGTGATCAGATGATAGCGAACATGCAATATAACGAGTAACCAGACGATTGCTTAAAAAGAAATATTTGTAACTATTTGTTATTATCAAAAATATTTGAGGGTTATAAATTCGTCATTTGTCTTAATATTTACTCTTTGTTTAATTGACCCAGGAAAAAACAGTTATTTCAATTTAAATTTTGGGTTAGGAGTTCTATTCAATGACTTCCCACACCTAGGGTTCCAATTTGAGTTTGGGGAGCATGTTCCT